>JARJCN010000155.1:0-58248 GCA_029282135.1 Mycena belliarum
GGCTTGCGAAGATGGAGATTGCGTATAGGAGGGGCTGGCCAACCAGTTTCCGGCGCGCGGACGTGGTTGGCACGGCCATATTCTAGCAGATTCTAGCCAGGTTTCTGTGTCTCTAAGTACTTGAAGATGAAGGTTGCGGTCAAGTCAAGGTTAGACGTCAAGTCACTGTTTGGGACAAGTTTTGGGTCAAGGTCGCCGGTTTAGGGTTAGGTTTAGCCTGGTTTAGCACTTCGTTCTACTCAACGGTTATGAGCACGCCAGATATCTGTACGAGTCAGTACGACTCGTGCCAATGGACCGGACAGCTCCACATAACTACGTCATCCCGAGAACGTCGTTACCAAGCGACAAGGACGTTCGCCCCAACTTCTGAATGTGCACGGTCACCTCGCAAACACCCATCGTCCGTCCCGCGCTTTCACGGATCGTCCGCATTGCGTCCGCAAATCCACGCGAGGCCCGAGCCGTGCGCGGGTCCCTCAAGACGTGCACGCTGAGCGCAGCGCTGACCGGTGACCTTCGGCATCTGTGCGCGACGACTCCGCGTCCCGCCCTGCCGCCGACTCGCGCTCGGTAAGTACTCGAGCTGCTTACTGACTTGTACTGACCAACGATCCGACTGCAGCCCTCCCGCCGCTATCCTCGAAACCAGCTTCAACGTCGCCCGCCCGCGGTCGCCACAAGTCCCCCGTCCCGGTCGAGGCGAGCAGCGAGCAGTAGACGCCACCGCGGGGGAGCATTCCGCGCAGCTGCGCCCTCGCCACCGCCCTCGGTGCGTCTCCTCATCCTCTATAGATACTGACTACTGACTACTTGGATAGTACGCATCGGCGCCCCACCCTCGCATAGTCGCCCGCGCGATGCGCCGTCGGAGCGCGCGACGTCTATGGGGCACGGTGTCGTGGTCCGGATGCGGGCGGCGCGACGCACCGCGCGCAAACGGGTCGAGCACGCAGGCGCCCACACGACGTGCCACCAAGGCCGAGTCGCGTCCGCCCGCCCGCCTGTCATCGCGCATCGCAGCGACCCCGTGCAGCGCACGCAGCGCCGCCCGCGAATCCGTGGCCGGTATGCGTGCGCGGCTCCGTGTCCTGACGTTGCTCCCGCCGCGGCTGCCTGCATCGCGGGCACGGACTCTCGAGGCCGCTGCCGCCCGCGCGTACTCAAATCCCTGCCACGGCGCCTATCCCGCGCGATTGCCGACGCCGCCCGCCCTGCCCCGCTCGCCGCTACTCAGCCCTGCGACGCGACCGCCCCCGCTGTCGTCGTCTGGGACGTGCGACTCGCGTCCTGGCGTCCTGGGAGCGGGATCGTCCGCCGCGACGGCGATGGTGCACGCTGTCCTTGGGTGCCCGTGCCCGTGCGCGACGCGTGCGCGACGCGTCCGCGTCCCCGCGCTCCGCCGCCCGCTTGCGTCCGGTACGTACTCTATCTACCTGCTGCCGTGTACGGGCTGATGCTCCAACACAGCTGCTTGCGTCTCCCGCCCCCATCCTCGCGGCCGTCCGGCGCCGCCCTCACCCACGATCCGCAGCGAGAATCCGCAGGCCGCTCGTGACGTGGCGTGTCCCCACATTCCTCGCGATCGTCGACGTTGCCCGCGCACGCAAGTCGCTGTCGCTGGCGCCGGTGTGCATTCCCCGCGTGCGATCGTCGACGCCGCCCGCCCTGCCCCGCAGACGCCGATCGCGCAGACGATAGCGGGAGCTCAATTGCGGACGCGCGCGTCGCTGCCCGCTCTTCGCGAGCCACGTTGCCGGCTACGGGTACCACGACCCGTGCGCGACGCCTCCGTATGTTCCCGCTCCGCGTCCCGCCGCCGTTTTCAGGCCCGCGCGCAAGGTATCTACTGTAGCTATACTACATGCCTACGCTAATCCTCCAATACAGTGCTCACTCGCTCGTCTCCCGCCGCCCTAAGCGCCAGCCTCGCAACATAAGCGCCGGCCCCGAAAGAAGCGCCGGGGCCCGTCCTGCCCGCCCCGCGCTCGTCCTCTCTTCCCGAAAACCGCCAAGTCCGGCCCCGCCGCGCTTCGAGCCGCCGACGCCGCCTCCATCGAAACGCGCCCTCGCGCGCGTCTCCCCGTCCTCGCAATCGTTGCGGGCTGCGTCGCCGGCTACGGATCCGACGATGCCCGTGCGCGCCGCCTCCGCGTTCCCGCGCCCTGCCGCCGTTTTTAGACCCGCGCGCGCCAGGTAGCTACCCAAGCTACCTACCTGCTTATATAAACTGATGCTCCGCTCCAGCGAGCGCTCGTGTCCCGCCGCCGTAAGCGCCTGCCCCGAATCCCTACCCGACTGTGTTGCGCTCGTCTCCCCGGCCGCAAACCGCCGCACGCGTGCTCGAGTCTCCGCCGCCGCCGCCGCCGCCGCTCCCTTCAAACTCGCGGCCGTGCGCCCGTCTCCCCGCCGCAAACCGCCGAGTCCGACCCCCGCGCCGCCGCCGCTTCACCCAAACTCCTACCGCGCCCCCGCGCCGCTCCCGCCCGGCCTCGGCCCTCGCACCAAAAGCTTTGAACGCGCGCTGGCTGCCCGAGTCCGCCCAGGGCCGCGCATTCCCGCCGCCGAGCACGATTCGCGCGAATCGAGTCCCGCGGCGGCGGCGGGTCGGGCTGGGTCGTCCGAGAGCGCGCGAGGCGCGCTGCACGTGCGCGCAAGTCAAGTCCCGAGCGGCGCGTGCCCGTCCCGACTGTCGTGACCCGCGCGGCGGCTGCTGGGACGCGCAAATCGCGTCGCGGCGGGTCGGGTGGGATTTTCCGAGAACGCCCGTGCGCGGAAGTCGCGAGCGGCATCGCGCGCGCAAGTCCCCGCCGGCGCCGCGCGTTCTCGCCGTCGGGCACGCGTGCTCCAGCCCGCGCCGCTGCCGCTGACCAAATGACGCGAAGTTCGCGCCCCTCGCCCGAACGCGCCTTTCGCGCCGACACTGCATCGCGGTGAGCAAACCCCGCGCTTCGAGTCAGTCGGACGGACTTACCTTCCGTGCGTTCCGCAGACGCGCGCGATCGACGGGAGTGCTCTTGCGCGAGACGCAGGGACTGAGCGCCGCGGCGTACGCAGTTCGGAACGAGGGGCGAGTGGGCGGAGCAAGGCCGAGCGGGGGTCGTGTTGCTGCAGTGTCCGAAATATCAATGGAATCCATAGATCTGGAGATGTGTAAGTACATCAAACCATGCAGATTGAGAGACGGGCTTACTGTTGTGCGTTGAGGTCCGAGCTTGCTGCATAGGTTCAGCTGCGCTCACTCAAGTACGGAGGTCAACGAACACCGAGTTTGAAATGGACTGAGACTTGCCTCCAAACTAAATGCGCGCCGCGCTGAAACGCAAGGCGTCAACCTAGTCCGAAAGATACGGGCAGCGAGAAGGCTGCGTGTGTATGAGCTGCAACGTCCGTTACTGTGCGCTCAACCCGTGCGAATCCTGGGACTTGCCTCGACGGCCAAACTTGACTTTAAAGACGGGGCTTGAACGGAAAGCGCACAGACCTGAGTAAGATTAACGATCCACGCTTGTTTTTACTAGAATGAACTCACGTTGGTCGTTTCCGTATCAGACCTTGAACGAGTCCAGACTTGAAGGGTCGGCGGTCGAGCGTTCAAATGCAGTGTGTAGACCTGAGTAGAAATATGCATTAGATTAGATATTCAAGCTGAGTTTGCTGGAACGAACTCACGCTGTAGCATGAATAGAACTCAAGTGTCGCTAACCTATCGAGAGTCAGACTTGAATGAATCGACTTTGAACACAACGTACCTCGCGACTTTACTACCTTGGCTTGAGATAAAGCCAACCAACCTGTTGCGAGTTAGTATAGAACCAAGCAAGTTTGAACCCGACTTACCTGGTGCCCAACAGCCATAGTTTCGGTGTTTTACAGGTTGGCGCGCACGGGCATAGTTTCGCCCATAGCTAAAAGCGAAATCATCTAACAAAAGGATTAGATTGCATTGGTTTGTAGTCAAGTTCCGACGCGCCGATGATTAGATGGGCTCTGAAGTCAGGCAGGACACAGGATGCTAGCGGCCATACGACGGTCAGTCAGTGAGTTTTATATCATAGAGTAGCTGAAACTTGCCTCCAGATCAAGCCGCCGGTCAGTTCATTCAAAATGCGAATGAAACACGCTGAGCGCAAGGGGGGCATAGTATTGGCCTTCGACGGAGTCAGTAATCGACTGCAAACAGAACGGTTAAGACTTACCTCAAGTTCCTTCAACGTAAATGAAGGCAGCTTAGTGCGAACAAGCACATAAAGGCTTTCGAAACGAAATTTGAACTTAATAATTGACTTCAAGTAGATTTTGTAAGACTGACCTCAAGATTGAGAGCCGACTTGAACCAAAATCAAGCCGGCTTAGTACGAACAAGCTAGTAACGGCCTTGAAAGAAGTCAAGACACGACCTCGAGTAGAGTTATTGACATGCCTCAGAATTCTTCAACGCAAATGAAAGTAGTCTACTAAGCTTATTGCGAACAAGTATAGTAAAGGCCTTCTGAACAAGAATTGAGGTCAGTGCTTGACTTCAAGTAGACTTTTCAAGACCTGCCTCTAGATTGAAGGCCTACTTGAACGCAAAGAAGGCAGCTTGGTGCGAGCAACGATAGTAGCGGCCTTTGAAACGAAATTTGAACTCGGTACAAGCAGAAGGGTTGAGACTTACCTCGGCCCATTTGAGTGCAAAGGAAGGCGACTCAGTACAAACAAGAAAGCAACAGCCTTGTAGACGAAAAATGAAGTCAGTAATTGACTTTAACTAGAATCTGTCAGACTTACCTGCCCGCTTATTTGAACACAAATGAAGCAAGCTTAGTGTGAAGCATAGTAACGGCCTTCGAAGAAGTCAGTAATCGATGTCAAGTAATATGAAAGACTTACCTTAAGATTGAGCCGCCGGTCAGTCCACTTGAACGAAACGGTCTAAGCATAGTAGCGGTCTTCAAGCCACAAACATAATTTTAGCAAGCGTGAATGTACTACTATTGTCGAGCCTCACCTCGGATTAATTGGATGGTAAGTACCAGCATTGTACCGGCGTCTGCGGTAAGAAAGTTGAAGTCAGCGAACGTGAACGAGTTACCAAGACTTACTTCAATAGTGAACTGGCCGGTCAGTCGCGGCCCGAGAGTCTGTATATACAAGCATTCCAACGGTGTCTGCGGTAAGGAAAACGAAGTCAGTGACCGAGATTTGAATAGATAAGAATCAAGACTCACTTGAAATTGAACCCGTTGATCAGTAGAAGAAGCAAGTACAAGTAAAAATTTGGGTCGTTCAAAGTCCAGCGACACTAATCTAAAGTCGGTCAGTTTAAGTGAATAGATGGAACTGAAAGGCTGACCCGGCTTGACTCCAGAGTCTTCAATGCCATCGTTTTAAAGTCTCGCGCTAAGTAAAGGGTCAGCGACTAGAACGAAGAATAGATGATGCCCAACAAGAAAAGTCAAAGGGGCCATTGAATTAAGCATTGACTGAAACTCGAGAAGTTTTCCGTCGCAAATCGAAGTGAACTGAAGGCCAAACTTACCTATTAGAATGGGAGCGCAAGACATTCAATCTAGCTGTCGGAGAAGGCCCTACAAGTTCGAGTCAGTCACAGTTACAGACGAAATGAAGGCGAATGTAACAACTCAAGCCAGCTCAGAACTAAAGCAGACTTACGGCCGTCCTTTCAGAGATGAAGTATACAAAGACTTACTCATGGTCCGGCGGTCAACGCGAGCGGTATGTAGTCTAGATAGATTGACGCAGCCGCCGTTGTGTCTATAGCAAGAACGAATCTGATGAGTATATTCAGTGATAGTATAGAAGACGGACTTACGTTGTGTGCGTCGGTCAAAGGAGTAGCATTCGACTGTATGTCGAGTTAGCATTGTGTATAGATAGACTTCGGAAAGCATTCTTACCTTGGTCGCCTGAGATTTGAACGCCCGGGACTATAGAAACAAGTCAGTAAATATGAATGGAGACGGAATTGAACACAAAGGTGAAGGAAAAAAGTGCGGTACTTGGCTCGAGTATGGACCCGAAGCCAAGCCAAAGAAGCGGACAAGTTAAAGTAAGACAGGACTTGCCGATGTAGACGGCCTTCAGTCGATTCCGAATTCGCTGGTAGCGCCAGAGACTTGATCTGTATAGTAAAGAAAGTCAGTGATTGTGAACGGGCGCTAACGAGGCAAAGACAGGTGCACTTGGGTCGAGATTGACTCGGACTCAAGCAAGAGATAAAGAGCAAGTAGACACTTACCAGTAAGGGTCCAGGGTAGCAGGACAATAGGACGAGCTTCAAAATGGTAGCCTAGCTCGTCTTTGAAAGGAATTAGAAAAAGCTACGGAAAGAAAGCAAACACACGCACCCAACTTGAATTGAAGCACCCGGGCCATCCAACATTAATGCGTCCTTGAGCATAGAAACAGAGGCCTAGAAAGTCAATAAGCACTGGACATTGAATATATTACAGTTCAGAGCAAGGACTTACCGGCAATGGCCTGTGCGCGAGATCGTCGTCGTGGTTGATGGTCGAGAGGTAGTCCGGTCCGGACTCCGGGGCAGGGTGCCGAGAATGCCGAGGTGGATCGGCAACGGTCGAGCTCAACGGCGAGCGGGCGCGAAGGGGCGGCAAGCACAGAAAAGTGGCGAATGAATGCCGAGGGACCCGTACTACTAGTGCCGTAGATGCCGGAGTGAAGAACCACCCCGAGATGCTGAGTGGGGGGCAAGTGGGCAAAGTGGGTGAATGAAGATTTGGCTGCAGGGAGCCAAGTCTTATATAGACTGGCCACGTCAACGTTGATCGGAATGCGCAGCCCGTGTGGGAACGGGCCAGAACCGCGCCGCTAACCCTGGATTCCCGCCTACCGATGTCCGCTTTTGGACACGGGGGTTGTTGTTGGTAAATGGGCTCCTGCGCAGCCAATACCTGAGCTACAAACATGTGCCTTGTTTAATTGGAGTCAGACTACATACCGCCACAGACATAGATGCACAGTAGCGCATATAACTCTCAAATACAAAAGATGAAAATACTGATACATGGTGCAGGAGCCGGTCGGTGGGCCTGGTGCCCGTCTGACGTGCGCGATGATCGCATCTTTTGTAAGCGAGGAGTCCGCCGTGAGGTAACTCGGCAGGTGGGGGCTGAAAACCTTGGGGGGAGAAATTGAACATTGGGGTCATTGTGTGAATAGCGCTGCCTCCAGTAGTCTGCTTGCCATCGGACCTGGCAGGAGGGCGTAGAATGTAAAGTCACGTGATTTTATAGCACTCATGGGCGGTGGATCCAGAGCCCGCACAGCTGTATGTGTAGAAACCCGCACACATGAATTGTGCATTCTACAAGTTTGGGGTCGCAAATGCGCATTCTCGCATGCTCAGAGACGATTAAATATACACAGATAGCTGCCCGCATTATTCTGGGGTGTTTGAACCCCCCACCACCTCGCTGTTGCAAATTCAACCATCCGATTGTCAACGATATCGGCGGCGTTTGAAGCGCAGGTAAGGTTTCGGACCGCCCGGAAAGGTTTCGGATAGTACTTAAAACTATGTACCCACAGCGCCAAGTCCCCCCCTCCAGCAAAACTGCGAGACGAAGTCTCACCAACTTGCACTTTCCTTTTTGGGATGCGGGCGTACTGGCTGCGCAGCCTACGGCTGGCAAGAAATTTTGATATTTTTATTTCACTTTTCGCGCAAAAAAGAGTGCAAATGGAGGGTTTCGTGTGTATAATCACTGCTATATTAAACTAGAACTGTGCTTACCGTGCAAATAAAACATTAGAAAACTCAACAAAAAACCGGGGGTCAAGGAGTTGAACTTGATGGACATCAGGGCAGGCGGCAGAGCCTCTCTGCCATAAGAGCGATGTGAGGTGCCCCTAGACGGCTAATATGTTGTAACCGCACACTATGCACTGTCACCGCTAATTGCGGTATTGTGACACACTTCCATTCGCAAAGCCGAGTCGAGTTCGCCGTCCATCCGACCTGTCAGAGTGATCTAGATGGCGGAGTATATTTGGTCCGCTTCCGTTTGCGGCCCTCATCCAATATGGAGTGTACCAATGCTAATTATCATTCAAGCGAGCTTGCTGAAAGGTTTGAATTGCTTATGTGCCCGCCAACTTGAACTTGGATGCGTGATTTCGGCTGGGGTGCTCTAGAATGGGCTCCGCTTGTGCATTACATACCCCCGAACCAGTTCCAAGGAGTGATCCGACATGAGGTGGATCCCGCGAGTTCGCCGTGTCGAGTCATGGTCTGATGTGTGTACCTAATAGTAATTCTCAGTTTTCCTGTTGGTCTCCACCACTCCAGGCTGAAGGAGCAACAGAGAATTGAAGACACATATCTGGCTCTTCAGCGGACTTAACTGTAGGCCCCTGGCCTGCCCTGAGCAAGACACTTGTCCATGTCTAGTAAGCTTGACTAGAATGGCAGGTCACGTGATTTGGTTCGGTCCGCTCCCTTGGCATTTTTCGCCAATTGGGTGCGGCGACTTGGCACATTTATGCGATCTAACTGCACAGTTCTGGTGAATTTTTGCTTCAGAGTCAGAATATACATTCAGTGCTAAAAAACACAAGGCATAATCTGTGTTTGGCCGCCGGCAGGCCAAGTATGTATGATTGCTTTGCATTATCATTATCGTGTTGAGCCGAGGCGGCGACTTGGCGCTGTTCCAAGCTTCCGGCGCCGTTCCTGATTGATTCGAAGGCCGCTGATCCCGCCGTGCGCTTGAAAATCTGATTTTTAGCAGTCCCGCAAACCGGAGCACAGGGGCGGCATAGGTGACTGCCTTGAATAGCATTTCCGAAGCTCAACTTGCCTGTTTCTCAATAGGTTTGGCCGGCAGCAGGAACTATTTGTGTGTATCTGTGTGTATCATGCGGTGACTTGGCGCTGTCTGACAGAAATTCGAGCTGCCGGCACCCGCCGATGACAAGGCCCTGATCCGTTGAAAGGCCGCTGATCCCCGCCGTGGCCTTGTAAGTAGTACGCTTTTCAGTATCCCCGCCGCTCTCAATCTTGAAAATATGATTTTCTGCACTCCCGCAAACTGGAGCACAGAAGCCATTGAAAATGTGATTTTTGGTGGTCCGCAAAACAAGCCAAGTGATGCCGCCTGCTACTCAGACTGCATGCAAGCTGTTGTGATAGCAGTTGATTGCCCCGAGTCTGCGGACCGCCTGCTGCCGCTCTCACTTTCAAGGTGATTTTTGGCATTCGCACAAGCTACAATTTTCGAAAATCGATTTTTCTGCACTCCCGCAAACTGGGGTGCCATGCTTGGTGCACAGGAACGAAGTCCGATGCTCGAGATCTTTGCAGACGCGAGTCCCCGAGCCGGGCTTCCGTAACGTAACGCGCGTATCAATCAATATACTGTAGAGTTTCGTTCAATTCGGATGTCACACGTCACAGGGCCCAAAATTTACGAATATATTCGTGCATGTCACGGGTCACCGAGGGAATTTATGAACTTTCAAAAGGTGTCACAAAATCGGCGAAAACGGGTCAAAAATTGCATTTTTCGCCCAGCGCGCGCGCCGCTCGGTTTTCGAACGGTGCACGGCCAAAA
Source organism: Mycena belliarum (assembly GCA_029282135.1). Taxonomy (NCBI): domain Eukaryota; kingdom Fungi; phylum Basidiomycota; class Agaricomycetes; order Agaricales; family Mycenaceae; genus Mycena; species Mycena belliarum. Next base: position 9,579 of record JARJCN010000155.1, read on the forward strand.
ATGGAGAGCTTGACGTGACTTGACGTGATTGGTGCCAAATTGGGCTGTTTTAGTAGTATTTACCAATGTTTTACTTCACACCAAGGCTGCTCCTCATTTGCTAAGAAAAAGCTTCCTGAGTGTATGTGAGAGCCTCCTGGATGTTTACTGACCTCTCCTCCAAGAATTGGTACATTTATGAATTTTTTTTTCCGGTCACGGCCCAACCGGCCGATTTACGAAATCCGAAGTTCGGATGGGTGGGTCACAGGTCACAGGCGCGGAGAATTGAATGAAACTGTACAGTACTCTTGTCGTGTTCACCAAACAACAACAATCCGCCTCTTGTCCTTTACCTCCACCTTCCGTCCCCATCCCACATCCATATCATATACATAGCTACATTCCCTTCTTGCTTGTCTCTCATTCACACACTCTTCGCCTATTCCCTGCCGCCCTCTGTCCACTCCTTGCTCCTTTCCCACTTCCTCTTCTGTTCCATCCTCCTCACTCTGAACCTGTTTTGCACGGGCTTCGCACTGGAATACCGATGCATCGTCTCGCTCCCCTCCCCTCCATTCTTTCCAGCTCGTCCGGTCCTGTCCTTTCCATCCAATTGACTTGCTCTTATGGTCCATTTACTTCCCTCTTCCTCCCACAACGTTCCTCCCCACTCCGAGGCCATGCTGCCCAAGCTTTGTACTGCGTTGCCAGCAGGCGCTTCAGCACGTGACCGCGCACGCTGGCCCCACGCGGCAGCGGCGTGCTCCGAGGCTTTTTTTTTTTTGCTACCTACGCACTTGCTCCTTATTCTGTCCTTTCTATCGCATTTCCTCCCCCTTTTTCTCGTATATATCGCCTGCTCTCCCCTCTCCCCTCCCCTACTCCGCGTCTCCCCCCCCCCCCCTCCCCTCGCGCCCGTTCCGGCCCTTGTCGCGCTGGGATCACTGACGCGACAAATCACGTGACCGCGGCCTGACGCGCTCGAGACGTGTTTTCGACGCGTTTTTCTGCGGCGGGTGAGGTCAGCGTGTCTTTTTGCCTTGCCGCTCCCGTGCTGATACTTGGTCCCCTTTGTGCAGGTACAGTCATTCCCATACTAACTTCACGCTCGTAAGCCCCCCCCCTTATTTTCGCGCGCCACGACCACTGACCCCCGGCTGGCCTCCCCTGACCTTCGGGACGGGGAGACTATGCCGGTGCGGGGTAAGTTGAGGGGGAAGGTCGCTTCGTAGAAGGCTCTTTTTTTCAAACCACAGTAGTGGTAAGCCCCGCCTATCACGCCGAGCCACCGGCATCCCGCTTTTCTCGCAACGCCATCAGTCGGAACGAGTACATATCATTGGTGCAATCAATATATTCAGTGATTCTACGAGACGAACGAGCATAATACGATATAACTGTCCAGTGTCCTGGCTGAGCACACAAGCTGCTCACGAGCGGGCCGACGCACCATTGATTCCATTCTATAGCCCAGATTTGAAACAAGCCAGAGGAGGGCGGCAAGCCACTCACGAGCTGCGCAAACGCTTGCGAGGACATGGCGAGCAAGATACGCCGCTTGTACCGGCGCCACATCATGGCGTAGGACCGCCCGTCCCCGGAGTTCCTCTGCGCTCGTAAGCCCAAGCCGGTCCGAGGCACGCCGTGCAACACACCTCCGCCATGACCTTGTCCTTGATCTCCCGGAACTCCGCCAGAGCGACGCGATCGTGCGGGTCCCCGCCACGCAGATCGACGAGCACGCGCATCCCCTCGTCATCCTTGTCCGTGTCGATGAGCCATCTATCGACGCGTCAGCGCACCACCGAACACGGGATGCAGCCGCACCTCGGGCTCTCGGGCATAAAGAGCGACCCGCCGGCAAGAATCGCGCCGATGATACACTGCACGAAGAGCGGGATGCGCCACGATTTGTTGGATTCGATGAACGAGCAGAAGTAGTCGGTCCACTACCCGTCCTGGGTCAAAATATGCGCTCGGAGATGGCAGCGACGGCGCACCACGGAGAAGGCGTATCCAAAGACATTGCACGTGAATTCTGCACAGGCCAGCGCGCCTCGCTGCGGCATCATGAGCAAGCCAGCGCGCGCTGCTGGTATTCGGACGTACGTGATTCGGCGGGGACACCTCGCTCTGATATATCGGCACGATCGTGCTGGGAGAGAAAGTATGAGGCGGAGATTGACCGACGCGTGGCTACGCACGAGAGCAGCCCGACGCCGAATCCACTGACGATGCGTCCCACAACGATCATGCCGAAACTGGAGGTGAACGTCTGGACCGCGCCCCCGAGCGTAAAGACCACCGCGCCGATGAAGAGCGTCCCCTTGCGGCCTATGGTGTCGCCCACCCGACCAGCAGCAAGGGACGTTACTGTAGCCATCGGTTAGATTGCTGCAGGTTCTCGGACGAAACCCCGCTTTCCAAAAGCGCCAACCTGTGGAACGGGGATGAGTTCATAGCGCGTCGCTGACAGCGAGCACCCCACCTCAAGCACCGCAATCATGCTTCCAAGCTTCACTGACCCAGGCGCGTCGAAGTACTCGATAAAGTGGGGTCCTGTGATGATACCGGACATGACCCTGAATCGAAGCGTTCGAGTGCGTCGCTGGAAGGATGCACAGAGCGGAGGTACCCTTGGTCATATCCGAACTTGCAGGCCAACCAAGTCAGAGATGGCGCGAGTCGTGTGCTACGTCAAACGCACAAGGAAGACGCCGAGGCTTGCGAAGATGGAGATTGCGTATAGGAGGGGCTGGCCAACCAGTTTCCGGCGCGCGGACGTGGTTGGCACGGCCATATTCTAGCAGATTCTAGCCAGGTTTCTGTGTCTCTAAGTACTTGAAGATGAAGGTTGCGGTCAAGTCAAGGTTAGACGTCAAGTCACGGTTTGGGACAAGTTTTGGGCTGTTTTGGGTCAAGGTCGCCGGTTTAGGGTTAGGTTTAGCCTGGTTTAGCACTTCGTTCTACTCAACGGTTATGAGCACGCCAGATATCTGTACGAGTCAGTACGACTCGTGCCAATGGACCAGCCCTGCATGGAAAGCTCCAGATAACTAGTGTTCCAAGTACTTGGCTCTTCCGTCACCATCTTTCGAACGCGGAGTCCATCATTCAGGCAAATCTCAGACCGTCCATGGGCAGGGCTCCTACATCGTCGCTGTCGCTGCGGGCTCCCAGAAAGTTCTTGGATATTCATACGCATCCGGGGATAGCATGCCGCGCAAAGCTCATCGTCATAAAGTCGAAATATCCGACGGTGTCACTCATCGTATCGGCTCATTCTTGGTCGACGACCTTATGTTCAAGCCCAGAAATACTGTCCCGATACCACGCTCAAAATCGGAGTGTCGATCCAGTCGCCGAACCTGGAGCCCAGGTGCCTCGAAGTTCCGACCATTCAGATTACCGTATCGCAATTCGCCGGATAAAATCGGCATGTGTCCAAATCTATGCATTTCTGCGCAGGATCAGTATCGAAAAGCTTGGCCATGCCCCCTCCATGTCCCCGGGATGTGTTGCTCAAAATGATATGCCTCCAACCAATCTGAATGCGCGTATCTGGGCGTGCGGAGGGAGATACAATGAACACTTCGAAGCCTGCCACGAAGCATGAACGCCTCCGCCGCAGTGCAAAGAATGGGCTCGAGCCACCTCTGTCCTTCCGACATCTGTCTACCACGATCGTCGCGCCTACCAGCAAAGACCTCAATGAAGCGGACTAGTACGGCCTGATTCCTTGGACACCCACATCTATCGATGGCGCTCCGTCGGTGGGTGCGTCCGTGCTCCTTCGTCTGCTATGGTGTTGCTCACAACCCTGCAGAGGACTTCCTCGTGTTCCTTGTGATCTGCCGATGCTCGGGGTCCGAAAGAAAAAATTGGAAGGCAGGAAGGTCGGGCATAATGCTAGCCTGCCGGACGACGTAGTGTATATGGAGGCTGCATGTATGTACCTGGTAGACTAGAACGAAGGCATGTACCGTCAGACGCCACCGCAACCCAGTCCACTAAACGTCCGACCCTGCTCGTCTGTTAGGCGAAAACCAAAGCAATTCGGGACAAGCTATGATATAATGGCCGCTTAATCCAGGGCGGGGCTGGATTCTATTGACCCTGTCCGAACACGGACCTCGGACTCGCGGGCTAGCCTGGGCTCAGGGCTGGAACATCGCCACCGCAGGAGAGAGAGAAAGAGACTCAGTTCACGGCGCAAAGCTAGACTACGGTAGTTAAGATGCTGGCGCAGTACAGTAAGTAACTGCACGATATGTATTTATCATGAGGTAGGTATCGTGGGGTGGGGTTCGGCCTTGTCCGTCTGAGTCGCGTAGGGGTTCGTAGTGGTATCGCGGCGCCCGTGGGACTCGGGTAGTCGCCACCGCAGGAGCCTTGGTACACATGACACACCTCACACCCGGGGCAGTTCCACCATCCTCTCCACTTCAGTTCCGCTCCCCCCTCCAGTCTTCGCGGCAGTCTGAGGCGTTCCAGAAAACGTTCCGATGGAGATGGTCAAAGCGGAGGAAGAAATGACTGCGCGCTTCCACTCCCTGGCCCGACGCTGACTCGGAGGGGAGTATTTTGCTGATCTGGTCCGCGGCTTGTTCGCCAGCCCGTGTTAAGAGGAGCACCGCGGCCATCGAAATGTATAAGCAAAAATCATATCGATGTTTGCGCTCATAATCAACTCACACGCCCTAGACATTTACAATGCAGCACTCATGGTTTCAACTGTCTTCAAGAGGACCAGGACAAGTCTCACGCAGATTAGAAGTGAAGGGGCTCAAAGATTGTCGATTTCTTCTGGTTTTTGTCCTCGCTACAAAGCTGATACGATCCATTGGCGAGAATACCGTATGCTGGGACTGGATATTACTTCAGGCTCTGGGCCGTTCAAGCGAGGAAAACAGAACGCTCACGGAATATCCAGCCTCTCGAATCTACCTTCCGCGTCTAGTCGTCACCAACGTGGCGTCTTAGTGACATCCGAATGCTGGCGGCGCGGCAAATCGGCGAAGCACTGAGCGACGGGAAGCAATCGTACACAGGAAGATAAGCGGAGGCACGCACTACATGCATTCACTGGCCCGAGAGCAAACAGCACTCGTTGGGTCTAAAATTTCATTTCCATAGTAATCTGACTTTGGGGTGACCCGCTCATCGAGCAGGCATTCAACAAAGCCAGAACACCATGGTCATGAAATCTAGACCCAGCATTGGCCAAGTCTGACTCAAGGGCCAGTGATACAGTAGGAAGAGGCCAGGGTGGGGTAGTCTTCGACGAGGTATCTGTCGTTTCACCCCGCTAGTCCACGTCTTTTATCCGCTGGTCCAGTGGTTCTCGGGAACACCCGGGGCTTCGAGTGAGGTGTACTTCTCGTCATAGGTCATGCAACTGCCCTGGGACCAAGATAACGGAAGTTTCTGGAGGATTCGGAGAACGTCGACATGTCGTGGGTTCGGAGTCGGAAACAGTGAAAGCGTCCGAGTGCTAGCCCCAAATTGGGTCGCAGACCAGACTACGAGCCGGGCCCGATATTCCTGGAGCAGCCCCATGGGTGTTCGTGAAATGATAAATCCAGCTGGCTCTCATTGGGGGTCGTATTTGGCTTTTGATCCTTCTGAGGGCTCTCCTGCCTCCAGACCTCCGCTGTGACTCGGTGTTTTGCGCCGCAAGTTCCCAACCGACACTCTTAAAACAAGGGACCCCATGCAGCCTCGTGAAACCCCTGTTTTCGTTGTGCATCATGCGCATCCATCCTCTACCTGACGAAACTTAAAAATCCCGAAGGAACGCGATGGGACAGAACACGGCGGTATGTGTCTCGTTATCTTGAGAGGTCTGGCCTCTCAGCTGACCTACTATGCGGCCCCTGGGATCTCGACTCAGTCGACGCCACCCCGGTTTCGTGAGACCAGGATGACGGAAAATAATTCTTTCCGCGCTGTACCCACTGCTATTCTTGATTACTCGGCGCCGTAGGCAGAAAATGGGGCCCTGGTATCTGGAACTCTCCCCAAGTGTGTCATCTTGTCTCCGGGGTCTTACCCTTTCCACTCAAGGCTATCGATTTGAAGCAGCGTATCTGCCAGAAAAAGGACAGAATGCATGATCCCGTGCGCCGCAGCACCTCGAATCCCCCCTTTCGCCAAAGCCAAACCAAAGCTCGTCCTTCGACTGACTCCTCGTTCAGTCTTCCAGAATTTCCAAACTCGCCCGGCCCATGCTTAGCGCTTATACATAAATCATGTCATATACCTGGCTTTGCGCGCTGGCCCCCGGATTTTGACGAGGTGACTGACTGACTAACGGGTGACGTATGTGTTTTTCTGTTTTGGTTGCCTAGGTCTAGAACTCATGTGCGCTCGACAGACTGCGCCTTCTCCACGCTCGAGGCGATTCCGCTTACGAGAGCGCGTCAAAACAGTAGATCTCACCAGTAGATCTTGTGAAAAGCTGGCTCGAAAGGGACAGCGGCGTCCCATTGCCGCCCTTGCCTCGATGCCTCGACAAAGATCTCCCGTTCTTCGTACACTACGGAGTGCTGGTCGATTGGGAGCGATAGAGCTTATCGATGCTATATGTGGGTGCGTTCTGCGTGGTGTATGTCCTCTCCTTCACTCCACACACCCGTTGTCGTATCATAGGCGCTGCGGCGTGGAAAACATAATTTCTGATATGCGGATTGTTAAGTCTTGGCCTGAACGGGGTGAGTGATTTCCTTGCTTCTCGGCGAAACACGTCTGCTTTCTGTACCTTCATTCTAGATCTTTCCAAAACGAGCGACGACTAAATCGCGATCGCGGATCATAGTTGCTTCCTAATATGGCAGTTCCATTGAAACTCCGAGGAGTACCATCGACGAGATACCCTGTTCGTCTCGTCTGCCATCGCTCGATCTGATTCACTATATAGGAAGGAAAATACTGAAATACAGCTGACGTCCCCGAATGGGATTCGAGTGCCAGGCAGTGACCGCAAGATATCAGATAAAGCTGGTGCCTGACACGCTTTCACTGGAATCACTCTAACTTTCGAAGCGAGCAAGGGATCCAGGATGATCATTGGTACGACTATGCTAACCCGGGCGGGATTCAGCTCACCATTTTCCACCTTATAACAGAAAGTGAGCACACATAATATATGTGCTCACACGCAACAACTCGTTATCAAACTTCCAGCAGAGACGTGCAAGCGAGCCCAGTCTTCTCCAGACTTCGTTTTCTCTATCTCTATGTGGGAGCAGTTATGTTCTTGACCTTATCATAAACGATATACTGTACTATTTCATTCAATTCGGAAGGTCACAGGTCACAGGGCCCTTTTTTTACGAAAAAAATTGAGGTGTCACAGGGGTTTGAGGGGATTTCCGAATGTCCCAAACATGTCACAAAATCGGCGAAAATGGGCTTAAAATGTATTTTTTTTGCCCCGGCGGCGCACAGGCTCGTGGAAGTAAATTGGTGCTAATTGCTTCGCTGACCCCTTTGCTTTCAGACGCCCACCCTCATACGTGGCTCATAAACTGAGTACAATACGCAAAATTACTCCTTTCGGACAGTTTCTTGGCCTGGCGTTTCACGGCTCTTTCAGCTTGTAAAATGCTCGGACAGTGCATGTGGTACCACTAGAGCTGTTCTCCCGCCTTCTCTGCCAATTTCTGTGCCATTTACGAAAATAAAAAGGTGTCACAGCGACCCTAGGCCATTTCCGAAATCCAAATTTCGGAAATTTCGGTCACAGGTCACAGGCGATGAGAATTGAACGAAATAGTACAGTACCATAGCGCTTTCCTCCGCTGAAGCTTTAACGCTCGAAAGTGATTTCTGAAGGGTGCGAATCTGTCCTGAATTGATGGCTTAAAAGAGCAGAACTCCACAGTAACATGTTTTGATGTGTTTTGGCCACATGCGCCCCTCCGTGGTCTTGCTCTTGAATCAACTTCGATGAACCTGTCTTAAGTAGTAGCATCCCACCTGCGGCCCGCTTGATCCGTGCCACGCGAGTAATTCGGGTAAGAAATGATGGGCGGGATAGCTGCCGGCGTGATCGACCCCATGTCATTGTCAATCATGTTAATGTTCAACTTTGATTTCCTACCGCTCGACCGTGGGTTCCCCCCAACCAGGATATATGCCACAAGGCAAACACAGGGTCCACGGTCAGAAAACGACGCGACACGTGTCGAGCACATCACAGCTGCGAGAATCGAATCACCTGTACAGCAGTCAGTGGTCACCCGTAGGGTGATCCACGACTTAGCGGACATGTCGCATACGCGAATGAATTGGAACAGAATCAAGAACACTGGATATTCGTGGAATGACTCGTGCGATGGGCGTAATATATATCCTCCCGCAGAGCTCGTGTTGAATCTGGGATCTCGGGCGCAGCATCTCCGCCCCCAGCGACCGCCGAAGAGGCGCGGCTCCCCGCTGGGGAGACAGGAATAACATTCCCAGCCGGTGACGGAGCACGGTGAAGAGCGGGGCAAATTTGCGCACTTACAATAAAGCCACTAGGATGGATTTCGACTGTGACCGAGGGACATGAAACGAGTGTGACAACTTACATTGACAAGGACGGAGAATTAAGCAGAAGAAGCATGGATGAAGTTCCCATGACAGTTATGGCACGATGTCCGCGGGGATCAAAACCGTGCATGACACTCGGTCACGTGACCTACAACGCGAGACGCGTCTCAAGTTCAACCATGCCCCGCAGTACCAACCAGGGGTTATTGCTGCGTGTAGTCAAGTACCGAGATGGCAGGCGAAGAAGTTACCAAGGAGAGGAATACCTGAGAACCCTGGGTTCAGGGGAGAAGCTCAGAATAGGGGTTTCAGTGCGATGAAAATGAGTTTGAACACAGGAAGGACAGCTTTCAAGGAGCTGGGACGCGTAGGAGGGCTAAAACCCAAGCAACCGCAGCAGTTTGTGCTGGTATGGGGTTATTTGTTTAGGACAAACATTGGGGGTATATAAGGACGCGATTTTGTAGTAGTAGAGCAATCTACGCCCCCCGGGCACATCTCTCACACTTTCGCTGTCGCTTTCGCTTAGGGAACTCGCCAGGACTTACGGATTTACGGGAACATAAGGGAACTTCACGGAACAGGATTATAGGACGGAACTTTGACTCTGGATATTACACGGTTATTCGACTCTCACACTCACACATTCAAACAAATCTATTCCATCTTCGCACTCGTAGTATACTTCTACGCGAACCCCCGAACAACACACAAAGCATTGATTTTGGGTTTTTGTTGATTTCTATCTAGATTTCACAGAGCCACCGACTTCATACCTTTCATCTGGAGCCCACCGCGAGGGGGTTCATTTGGAATATCATTTTGATTGTGCCAGTCACGATCTTTAACCACCCACCTACCTAAACCGACACCATCATTTCTGCTGGCAGAAATTCAACCCGACCTACAGAACACGGACGAGACCAGATCAGACAACAAACTCGCGCACGCTCCTTAGCGTACGCAGCGAGAAGAACCACGGAGACTGAAAATTCTGGCATTGCAGGCAACACCAGACCTTACACCGACGCCAACTCATCCAGCGACGAATTGCCCTTCGGGAACGAATCGCTCTTTGATATTGAACCAGATTTTGACGAAGAAGACTCATTCAACCTAGAGTTTATTCTTCGGCCAATTACACCAGATACACCTACAGCCATGGCGAATGCACTACAACAAGCACCGGCTGGTACCGGTGTAGCCAACTTCCGGATTCCCCGACCATGGGAGTCCAATGTCCCAAAATTCACTACTGAGGACAAGGAAGATCTACAGGATTTCATCGAACAGGTCAACGACATCATCTCGTTAGGCCAGGTGACAGACGAAGAAGAAATGAAGAGATTACTCACCGGCTATCTACCTGCGAAAAAGCGGGAGATCTGGCGCACTCTTCCGGAGTACGCACCTGGAGTGACATATAATGACTTCAGGAAGGCGGTTTTGGATGCATACCCAGAGGTTAAAGAGGACCTGGATGGGACGTTGGATGACTTGATAAAATTATGCGGAGAAAACAAGATGATCAAGCGGAGCGAGGAAGGGCGCCTGAAGCGTTTTGGAATGCGCTTCAGGGCACTGGTGAAGAAGCTCAGCATACCACCTGCGATCATCTTGAATAAAGAGGCATGTCGCCGCTACCTTGATGCGCTAGAGCGAGGATTCGCCGAGTCACTAAGGATGGCGATTAACTACCCGCAACCTAATCAAGGAGGACTTGCTCCTGTTGGGAGGCAATGCCCCTGCACCGGCAGCAGCCAACACTATCGATCATCGAAAAGAGGACCCAATACTTTTGGATGAGTTGATTAAAATGGCGGAACGGCTAGCCAATAAAGGCAGCTCGGACTCAACATGGGGAGAGGAGGAGGGGCCGGAGTATAAACGCTCAGACCGCTTCCCGACCTGTCAAAATTGAGCGCCGAGATGCCCGAATCGATGAGCTTGGAGGAGAATTATCGGGCTTAAAGGATGCTTTAATCATCTCGCAGAAGCAGTCCAAAGCAGCCCACGAGGAATTGCTGAAAGCCTTCCAAAATTCGAAGAGCTCGGGTTCAAAGCAGGATGAAATCGACCAGCGTGAACCAGCAAGCCGGGGTAGCCCGCCGAATGTATACGGCCAGGATCGGCAGTACGGCAGAAGCTATGGAGCGCAGACGCAAAGGGGAGGATGCTACTATTGCGATGGTCAGGACCACTTCTCGAAAGAGTGCACCGTGAAGGCAGCACACATTCACAAAGGGTGGATCATAGTAGAAGATGGTCAGCAGCGGCTTGCGGATGGAGGATACATTCCACGTGGAAGGGGACCTACTGCAGCTCGTGTGGAGGAATACTGGCAGCGCAAAGGGGCGTCTGTTCAGCATTATAACGAATCGTTCTACGGGGGAAGCCCAGACGATGAGTTTGACTCACTGCGAGATGAAGTACGCACCCTGCGCGTGAAGCTCAACCAAGTTCAAGGGCGCGCTACTGCTCCTACATTCAACCCGGCTTCACCGGCTATGCAGATGCAGGCCCATGTTCAACCTTGCACTAATCAAGCAGTATCGGAAGCCTCAATCAATCTTGAGGAGCTTGGACGCACCTTCCTCAACATGATGAAAATGGGTGGGGGACAGGTAGACCAGCACATCCAGACACGGAGTAAGACAGCGCGGGCCGTGGGATTTGCGGAACCACCAGCACAGGATTTTTAGATAACCCGAGGAAGGAGGTACGGGCGAGACAGAGCTTCTCAAAACCTCCGGAGGGAAATAAGTCCGATGAAGAGCACCAGCAGAGGGAGAAAGAGTTACCATACCGCCTCGTTCGGCCAGTACGCGTCGAGGACCGAACTCTGCCGGCGTCCGAAAGCAGAGCGGAGCGGCGGTATCTCGAGGAATCCCGAAAGTCGTATGAGCTAAAAGCACCAGTTCAACGAGAAGGGTTGGCCGATGAATTACTCGAGAGAATTCATAATACCGAGGTCACCGTAAAATTGGGAGACCTGTTCGGAATGAGCCGAGATCTCAGAGAAGGAGAAAAATTGCAGCTTACCCGAACAAGGCAGCCAGTAAAGGATCCTGTGAGCGAAGCACCTTTGGAAGGATCTGGACCGTCGAAAGCGGTACATCTGGCAAGCATGGATAGCCAGTTGATGTGCGATGCAATCGAGGTTGGGGACTTGCCGGAAGTGCAGGAGGTTTTTGTAACCACAACAAGGACGGATGGATTACCGGTCGGATCAATGGTTGCGCAAGACCCTTACTTGCAATATCTGGAGGGCTTGAGCGGTGGCGAAGATCCCAAACAGATCTATGTTGCCCGCGACTCAGTACCCCTACGAGTCACTTTTCCGTACATCAACAGCCAGGGACCCGTCGAATGTGTCCTCGACTCAGGTTCACAGATTGTATCCACATCGCTAGCGCAGGCGCAAGCGTGTGGTTTAGTATGGGACCCCAACATTAATATCTTCATGCAAAGCGCGAATGGTCAGCTCGAAAAATCCATGGGATTGGCACGGAATGTACCGTTCCGATGGGGGGAGTTTAAAGTTTACCTTCAAGTTCATGTCATCCGGGACCCGGCTTACAAAGTACTGCTGGGGCGGCCGTTCGATGTGTTAACAAAGAGCCGGACGGAGCATGAGTGGGGAAGCCAATTGTTGACCTTGACTGATCCAAATACGGGTCGATCATGGACGGTGCCAACCTACGATCGGGTCAGGAATGACGCAAAGAAAGCAGCATCGGACGAACCTGGAACTAAACAAGTGGCTTCGCAGCCGGTTTTTCGCAAACCCTCGAGGATATGACCCTGCCCGGTCAAGGAGAGGAGTTAGCATTTATTTTGGGGTTCGATCAGCATAAAGAGGGGAGAATAGAGAGGATATACCAACCAAGAGGAGGGTTGATGACGATTGAAAAGACGGTTGAGGCCTATGTGGCAGCCTCAGATCTAGTGGCGGGACCAGAGGAAGATGAGGTTGCCACGGACCTGTTCGAAGGGTATCGGAGTCAGGTTATCAATAAAGTCCGAGGTGTACCTCACAAAGTGTTTGCAAGCATTCTGTCAGAACCTGCAAAGCGGTACCAAAGCATCAGAAACTCGGCACGAGACGCGCGTACTTGGCATTCGGTTGGGCAAGAGACATCCTGTGATTGTGCACAGGCAATGGATTTCGCCTGTGCAAGGACCTCGGAAGAGGAGGAACCCGAGGGAGAGGCTGTGTCGGCTTTTGTGGGCAAGAAATACAAGCCAGTTGGGTTGAAAGTCCGGCCCGTGTATACCGAGCTGCCCGATCAATACCGGATCCGCCGTGAAATCAGGGGTGATCCGTTGGAAGGATTGCCGAATTTGAACCCGGAACCGGGGGAGTTCGTACCGAAGGGGCGGTATACAGTTGAGCGAAAAGAGGAGCTTGAGCAGCGGCATGGGACATTCTTGTGGCCAGCAGAGATGAAGGCCCTGCATGAGATCATCGGTAATCACGAACAAGCATTCGCGTGGGAACACAGCGAGCGTGGGAGCTTCCGGCAAGACTTCTTCCCACCGGTAGAGTTTCCCCTGGTTGAACATGAACCGTGGGTAGAGCGTAGTATCCCCATTCCACGAGGCCAGGTGGAAGAGTTCTGCAAAATTATCAAGAGGCGGCTTGATGCTGGGGTGTATGAGCCTTCAAACGCTTCGTATCGGAGCAAGTTTTTCGGGGTATTGAAGAAGGACGGAAAAAGCATACGCCTGGTTCATGCCTTAGAGCCATTAAATGCGGTCACCATAGCACACTCGGGGTTACCACCGGCAACAGAGGAATTGGCCAGCCACTTTGCTGGCAGAGCGTGCGGAGGTTGCCTTGATCTATTCTCGGGTTATGATCACCGGGATATTGCGGAAGGATCAAGGGATTTTACCACCTTCCAAACACCTTTCGGTGCTTTGCGGCTGGTTAAGCTACCACAAGGGTGGACCAACTAGTGTCCCCATATTCCACGACGATCTTACCTACATCTTACGGGATGAAATCCCACACATCACCATGCCTTACATCGACGATGTCCCCATCCGAGGACCGGGATCTCGCTATGAGCTACCAGGAGGGGGATACGAGACGATCACGGAAAATTCCGGAATCCGCAGATTCATTTGGGAATATTTTGCGGACTTGAATAGAGTCATTCAACGGGTCAAATACTCTGGCGGCACTTTCGCAGGTGCAAAATCAGTATTATGCGCGGAAGAATTCTTCGTAGTAGGGCACCTTTGCTCGTTTGAAGGGAGAAGGCCCGATACAGACAGAATTGGGGTGATCTCAAGATGGCCACCATTGAAGGATGTATCGGAAGTCCGCCAATTTCTTGGAACCGTGGGAGTGATGCGCATGTTTATCAAAGACTATGCATTGCTGTCACGTCCAATCCAGAAATTGACGAGGAAGGACATCGAGTTTGAGTGGGGTTAAGAACAGGAATTAGCGATGGAAAAGTTGAAGGAAGCACTGGCAGCTGCTCCATGCCTAAAGCCCCTCAACTACGAATGGGATTCGGACATTGTGCTTGCCGTGGACACTTCCTGGATGGCGGTTGGAATACAGATCTATCAAACCGACCCGAATGATCCGAAGAAGCGTTATTACGCTAAGTTCGCATCAATAACATTGAACCGGAGGGAGGCCGAGTTCTCACAACCAAAACGGGAGCTATATGGGTTGAAGCGTGCCTTAGAGTCCATGCAATATTGGCTGTTGGGGTGTCGGCGGCTTGTAGTGGAAATGGATGCGAAGTACATCCAAGGGATGCTGAACAATCCCGGAATGGGGCCAAACGCCACCATCAACCGCTGGATTGAGCAGATCCTCATGTTCAACTTCAAACTCAAGCATACAAAAGGACTTAATTTCCCACCTGACGGGTTATCCCGGCGAGAATTTCAACCAGGAGACGAGGAATGGCCTCGGAAGGATGACGAGGATGTGGAACCGAATGGTCCACCGAGCAGGCATGAGGAGTGGGATTATTCCAGTGCGCAGCCACTAGACTTAGAAGAATTCAAGAACGAAATCGACACTCGCGGAGGATATCTGCAGGGAGTTGGTGATCATGCAAACAGCATATTGGATTTCAGCTGGGAATTGGAGCAGGCTTGGGCAGAACAGAAATTCGTGGCAGAATATGTCAAACACCAGCATGCGGCCGAGAACCTGGTTCTACCAGCATATGTTCAGATGGAGGATTCGGAGATGAAAATGCTGCCGGATGAGGAATTGCGCAATGAAGATGAGGCTCGGGAGCCATACAATGAAGAAAGACGGAGTAAAGGCGCGCGCAAGCAGGACAAAAATTTGGAGGCTGTCAAGGTGTGGTTGAAAGACCCAATGACAAAGCCGGATGAAGTTCACCGAGGGACAGCAATACAAACAGTTTATACGCTACGCCTCGAGGTTCCACCTGTCCGAAGAGGATAAATTGTACCGGAGAGAGAAGGACTCACCAAGCCGGTTGGTGGTCCTGAAGGAGCACCGAATGTACATGATGCGGGCCGCGCATGATGCGCTCGGACATCGGGGAGGATTTGCAACAACCTCGCTCTTGGAGCAAAGGTTTTGGTGGCCGGACTTGGAAGGGGATGTTCGTTGGTATATCAAAACTTGTCGCCTATGCCAGAAGCGGCAGCTGGCAATACTGAAAACCCCGCCAGTCATCTCAGTGACTCCGAGTATATTCAAGAAAGTACACACCGACGTCATGCACATGTCCGAAAAATCGAATCAGTGCAGTTATATTGTCGACGCAAGATGTGCCTTATCCAGGTTCCCGGAAGCACGAGGACTACGCCAACAAACTGCAAAGAACATTGGGCTATTTTTGTTGGAGGACATTATCTGCCGTTGGGGATGCCCCACATGGATAGTGACCGATAACGGAACCCCGTTCTTGGCCGCCTTGGGATGGTTGAAGGATAAATATGGGATAAAGGGGATTCGAGTATCGCCCTACCACTCGCAGTCAAATGGGGTTGTCGAAAGGGGTCATTGGGATCTACGGCAGTCCCTATACAAGGCAACGGGGGGGAACCTTCACCAATGGTACTATTTTCTGCATCAAGTACTATGGGCAGATCGAGTCACCACACGGAGAGGCATGGGGTGCTCACCGTACTTTGCCGTGTGCGGAGCTCATCCCGTTCTTCCCTTGGACATTGCCGAAGCAACCTGGATTGCCGAATACCCGGATCAATTAGTATCAACAGACGAGTTGATTGGCCTCCGAGCACGGGCACTTGCAAAACATGCAACTCATGTTGAGGAAATGAGGGAGAGAATGAAGGCAATTAAAATCAAGGGTGCAGAAGATTACGCTGAAAAGTATAAGCATGTGATCAAGGACTACGCCTTTGGGCCTGGTGATATTGTGCTTGTGCGGAACACAGTTGATGAGGGATCATTGAGCGGGAGGAATAGGGACCGCTGGTGGGGTCCGCTAGTAGTGGTACGGAGGACAAAAGGTGGCGCCTACATTGTTTGCGAGTTCAATGGGGCAGTTTGGCAGAAGAAGATCGGAAAGTTCCGGGTGATTCCGTTTCAGCAAAGGCGGAAACTCACCCTTGGACCACGGATTGAGGAGCTGCTTGATGTCTCGGCGAAAACTCTGGACGAGTTGGAGGCTGATGAGGAACCATATAATGGGAAGGATCTGCAATTTGATGGAGTATCTTTAAAAAGGGAAAACTCCGACCAGGGAACCGAGAATGAGTGAAGATTGCACAAAGAAATTCACCAAAAGCACAAGCGCTCAGCGCTTGTGATAAATATTTCGGTATCTACAACATTCTCGGGTTACAGGAATCGCTTAGTGGAGGTGGAGGTCTAATCAATAACCTCGCGATTTGGGCAGAGAGCTACCAGATGCTCAGCAGAAGCGCAATAATAGCAGCGCTTAATCTTCCTGGAGAAGATAGTTGGTGATGGAAAAGATAGAAACGGGGAAAACACACTTGTGAGGTGGACGACGAGTCGGTCGACTCGAGCTGGCGAATGATCGCGAGTTGCCAGAAAAGCTCTTTCTGGGCCGAGGAGTATCGACGAAGCTCGGCCTGAACGGCCGCCAGTCGTTGCCGAAGTTCCGGCTCGGAGGTGGTGGGCCGAAGGGCCTTGATACCACCCGCAGCATATTGCACTGGACGGGAGGGGCGTGCATATGGGAGGTGCGCTGGAAAATAGCGTCAAGCAGGACCAAGAACATAGGCAGAAACCTACGGGCTGAGCTTTGGGATTTCGCACCGGTGTTCTTCCCCTCTTCCACCCGTCGCCTTTTACTGGGTGCCGGTGCCGAATGAGGACGAAGTCGGGCACGTGGTCCGGTAGGGAGCGGTCGGATGACAAGGGCGAGCTTGGCTATGGTGTAATTCAGAGGAGGCATGGAACCAGATGATGAAACAAACGAACGGGGGCCGGGTGCGGTATCATGAGAGATAGCCGGTTCAGGCGCGTTTGAAGGTCGTAAAGGGGAGAGAGGGGAACGGCTGGGCAAGACTATAAGCCATGAAAAGATTAGGGAGTCAAGCCAAGCAAACCAACTTACCCTCTGAGTTACGTTGAACGAGATCCGGTCCATCGGTCTTAATAGGGCTGACGGCCGCGCTCTGGAGCCAAAATCAGAACGAAGCATCGAGAAATGAACGGAATACCCACCGGCGGGAACGACTGAAGATCGGGGACGCTTGACTCGGCCGGGGTTGGCGGGATGGAGACGATGTCACTACCCGCGGACGAAGGCGACTAAGAAATTATATTGAGGCAGAATAAGGCAGCAAAAGTGGATGGAAAGCACCTTGACGGCCACACTGGATGCAGCATCAAGGGCTGCCTTGCGTGCAATACGGGCGGCAACACCAGCAGCGAGCCGGATACGATCAGCATTGGCGTGTTGACGCTCTTGGAAGAGATGGCGCTTGCGCACAATTTCGCCGGCGAAATCTTGGATGGCGGAGAATATGGTTGAAGGAGACGCAGGAAGATGCACACGATTGGCATGCATCATCGCCCGGATAGTGAAGACACATTCACCGAGTTCGGTGATGCGGGCAAAAGAGTCGGTGTGCGAGCGGTAACGAAGCTACATCAGAGGAGGAAGTCAGAAGCAGGGAAAAAGCTGCAATGGAAAAGACGCACAACTGTGGTCGCAGATTCCTCGAGAAATGCAGCTTGGTCAACGGCATCTTCGAACTTGGTGGCACGGACGACCTTGAAGAGTCTGCGCACGATAGCCTCATCGGCGGAGGAGATACAGCCAGGGTAGGAGGAAGGCATATTCGCAGCGAGAACTGGACCAGCAGTGGGGATTAAAGGGGAAGTTGAAACTTGAA
This sequence comes from Mycena belliarum, assembly GCA_029282135.1. NCBI lineage: Eukaryota > Fungi > Basidiomycota > Agaricomycetes > Agaricales > Mycenaceae > Mycena > Mycena belliarum. The sequence goes on from JARJCN010000155.1 coordinate 27,447, forward strand.
AGTGATGAAGAAAATGAAAATGGGCGCACCTTTTATAGCCAGCAACTGGGACAGTTGAAGGCTGTGAAAGAGGGAAGAAGGACAACGGTGTCCACGTACCAACAGCTGGTATACGTGGGTTGAACACGTCGAGCGCAACAGTTGCATCGGCCAAAGCTGTGCAGGACTGGGTGTCCAATGATGTCATCATCTGTCACTACGGTTGGGGTTGTGACAGGATATGACGATGATTCTTATTTGGGCAATTGCAAAGAATTGACCCGTCGGGAGATAACATTTGGGAATGGAAACGAGTGGGGCAGGACAGAAGGCAGCGCATGGGATCCAAAAATTGGGTTGTTTCTGCAAGCGTTCGTGTGGAAAATCCAAAATGGGCAGTCACCCGTATGGAACATGGGGAAAATAGGGGCATACACGACTATCGAGACAACATGAAGGACGTGTTACCAACGCGCTGCTTCCATGGACACCGGCGAGCTCGGAAATAGCCACGTATGGGCCCGAAGCATGGCTGTTTATTGATGGGATACAACCCAAACCGATTAGGATCACGGGAACCGGGAGTGCGGCAACAACCGGAGACAACTTCGGATCATCCAAAAATAAAGGGGAAGGAAATTCCATCGCGGACGGAATTCATTCACAATACATAAGAACACGGCTCATAACGAGTACCAAGAAAGAATACAACAAAAGTAACAAGAAGATAAGGAATGGAGGGATGAGAGTGTGGTCAAAGCAGGGCAGCCAGCAGATCCTGCACACGTTCCCCGACAACTTGAAGAACGAGCGGGTGAATATGCGCCTCGATTCCCAGCTCGATGAAACGCAGAAGGGTCGGAATGTTGGTAGCAGAGGCTGCGAGGCAGCGGTAGCCGTCAACAGCCACATTGCGAGTGGCGCGAATATTAATCTGCGAAAGTTTGGCATCAGAAAACGCCCAACCGGAACGAAGGAGGAGGAAAACCTACCAGAAACCGTGTGATGGCGCCCTGCGCTGCATCGTAAAACCACTGCTGGGAACGTGCATACTCGCGGTCTGAATAACGGGTCAACCACGATAATAACGCAAAGGAAAGAGAGGTCGTACCAAAATGAGAGTGCGGTAGAACGTTGGTTTCCACAGACCGGACAAGATCATCCCGCTCGTCACGAAGATAGCTATCCCGGCTCTGCCGGAGGCTCAGTATAAAAAGGGAGGGATTAGACCAGTCACAGTCGGGCGCTCCGAGAACTGCGCAGGCAGCGCAAGGGACCCCGCGCTCATGGAACGTGCAGGAGACTCCCATCTCGAGGCAGCGCGCACACTTTGGGGTTATCTGGCAGGCAGTTAGAGGAAGCGAAACGAAGATAATGGAAAGGTTACGCACGTTGGTAAGATCTTGGACCAACTTTGTAACGCGACCGTCCGTAACCGGGAGTGGAGTGCTGGAGACCGTGGGCAAGATCTGTTCGCCATAGAGATCGGTGGTCACAAGGAGCGGATCCGGATTCGGGGGGATCTGGGGATAAACGAACCCGTCCGGGGTGGACCGGGTCGAAGTTGAAGCCGGAGGCGACGGCAGCAAAGGCACTGAGCCACAAGAAGAGTTGGAGGAAGAAGTTGCCATCGAAGGATAAAAGTAAAGCTAAAGGGGCGGTGGCGGCGGCGGTGGCGAGGATGTATAGACGGAAGGATGAGATGCTGTGTTCAAAATAGCGGAGTCAGCAGCGTCAATCGGTGAACGAGTGGGGGATGAAGACGCACCACCAGGCAGGACAGGGGAACTGGGGAGATAAGTGAGGGCAGGAAACTGGAGGGGAAGGAGCGACGATTGGATTTTAAAAAGGCCTGAGCATCAAGACAGGTGGCTCTAGAACCCAGACCTTCCACGTCGGAGACCGATGTCAAAGTTGAAAAATTGACTTGAACACGTAGACGGTGGCGCATTGAGGGAGCCAGTCAGGCGAGAGCGGCGATGTTCAAGAAGAACCTGTTGCCACTGACTGCGTAAAACGGGGACACGCAGATAAAGAGACTATGATGTTAGTTGCGAACTGGAAACTGGGAAGAGTCAAGTGGACTGGGGACAGTCCAGATTTGTGAAAGAGGGAGATGAAGAGCGGGGCAAATTTGCGCACTTACAATAAAGCCACTAGGATGGATTTCGACTGTGACCGAGGGACATGAAACGAGTGTGACAACTTACATTGACAAGGACGGAGAATTAAGCAGAAGAAGCATGGATGAAGTTCCCATGACAGTTATGGCACGATGTCCGCGGGGATCAAAACCGTGCATGACACTCGGTCACGTGACCTACAACGCGAGACGCGTCTCAAGTTCAACCATGCCCCGCAGTACCAACCAGGGGTTATTGCTGCGTGTAGTCAAGTACCGAGATGGCAGGCGAAGAAGTTACCAAGGAGAGGAATACCTGAGAACCCTGGGTTCAGGGGAGAAGCTCAGAATAGGGGTTTCAGTGCGATGAAAATGAGTTTGAACACAGGAAGGACAGCTTTCAAGGAGCTGGGACGCGTAGGAGGGCTAAAACCCAAGCAACCGCAGCAGTTTGTGCTGGTATGGGGTTATTTGTTTAGGACAAACATTGGGGGTATATAAGGACGCGATTTTGTAGTAGTAGAGCAATCTACGCCCCCCGGGCACATCTCTCACACTTTCGCTGTCGCTTTCGCTTAGGGAACTCGCCAGGACTTACGGATTTACGGGAACATAAGGGAACTTCACGGAACAGGATTATAGGACGGAACTTTGACTCTGGATATTACACGGTTATTCGACTCTCACACTCACACATTCAAACAAATCTATTCCATCTTCGCACTCGTAGTATACTTCTACGCGAACCCCCGAACAACACACAAAGCATTGATTTTGGGTTTTTGTTGATTTCTATCTAGATTTCACAGAGCCACCGACTTCATACCTTTCAACGGTGCTCATGGTGAAAGTTTATGTGCTGCCAGTGGGAATTGCGATGCTGGGTGGCGCCTGATTTGTTCTTAAAATATTGACCACACCCGAGCGGGCAGGGTATGTTTCGTGGTCTGAAAGCTTTCTTAGCCCGAGGCATGGTTGTAGGATTGAATTGAATGGGAGGGAGAGCGCGCTGGCAGCGTTGCCAAGTGTTTTCGGTCGGGAATACGGCTGTGTAGCGTAAAAATATCGATTATATTCGTACTGCCTGAGTCAAGAATCAGGATCAGCCGGAAACTTGAAGAAAATCAGCAGATGACCACTTGGCGACCGTAGCCACAGCTCCGCCCTTTGACACTTCGGATTTGTTAGATTTTTCCTCGTTTTCTCCTCGCTGTGCGGAACACAGTCATATAGTGAATCCCTACCCACACCGATGATGTTAGCGTTCAGACGGACATTCTGCAACCACATCTCATATGAGCTAGTTGAGTCGTCCCCTAGCACCCACTCGCCTGCATCGCGGAAATTGGCTCGCTCGGTTGTTGTGCGGCTCGTTTTGTTCGTGGTTCTGTGCCTCGCCTTCCTCCTCTGGACTGCAATCCGATTTTTCCACCGCATCCCGTATAATCCACAAGACAGCTACCAGGACATGTGGGTCTTTGATTCCTGGATGGTGGTCCTTTGTTCACAACAATATTCATCCGCGCAGAAACCGGTTTCCAGTCGCCGTCGACATTGGAGGCCCACATCTTCCCGCGCAGAAACGAGCGGTGGTATCGTCCCTATATTCGGATGGCTTCGCCATCGCCCTGGCCGTCGTTGGGCACTCCGCGCGCCACGCGAACATCAGCGCCCGCTTCCTTCTGCCCTACCTGGAGAACAAAGTATCAGTGAAGGCCCTGTGCATCGTCCGGGCTACCGGATGGGAGCCGTACGTTGTGCCGCTCATACCACCACCACACGGCGGGGAGGGCATCCACCCGCGGTTCAGGGACCAGTACACCAAACTGAGTATCTGGAAGCTCGACACCATGGGCATCATGAGCGCCATCTATCTTGACGCGGACACCCTCGTCCGGCGGAATTTTGATGAGCTGTTCGACAGTCCCTTCAGCTTCGCCGCAGTGCCCGACGTGTATGGCGCGGGCGACCCTCGCGGTTTCAGCCTGACCTTCAATGCGGGTGTGCTGGCGTTCCATCCCTCGTCGCTCGTATTCGGTGCGTTCGATGCCATTGCCATGTTCACGCAGAGCTGATACGGATTGGCGGTCCCCCCAGAGGATATGCGCTACAAGATGGAGGTCGCTGACTTCCCGCTGAAACAAGCGGAGCAGGCGTTCCTAAACCTGTACTTCGGCGCGATTGGCGCGCGCCTCCCGTACGTGTACAACGCGAATCTAGCGATCAAAGCCCGGAGCCCTGTCATGTGGCGCGCGCTGCTAGACGAGATGCGGATCGTTCACTACACCGCGGTGAAGCCCTTCATCAACGACGCGCGCTCGTCGGACAGTGTTTTGTCGCCTGAAGAGATGGAAGAAGCCATGACCCTGAGCGGGCAGCGCGAGAACGGAGCTTTCGCCGAGGAGGTTGGATGGTGGAGAGACGCATATCGGAGGATGATGCAGGATCGTGGAGCAGAGATTGCAAAATGTTACTAGAAAATCAAAGATTACTGAGAAATTGGGCCGGGGTCCGAGTTATCAGGGCTTCACAGGATTGTTCCTTGTTGTTCATTCAGCTAGAATGGACGAGGCACACACCAACTGGGTATCTCGTGTCGGGGCTTGAGCGCTGAGGCTGGCCCCTAAGTAGTCTGAGGAGGTAGCAACTTTGCGGTTGTTTGGACGAATCAGACCTTCCGAACAATTTGGATGATTGCCGATGGCGAGCAAGTTGTGAATTTGCCAAGCATTTCAAACATAAGTGCTCTCCGTCCGCCCAAACCCAGTGATGATACAACAAAGCGAGGCATGAGCTTCAATTGTCGTAGCGTCTGTTTATAAGAGACTACTGTGGACAAGTCGAGCAACCGACGAGTCGTCTTCAAGCTGTGTAATATCTTGTTTACCGTTCGTCGGTCCGTTCCCCAAACACAGCATATGAACGGTCCTGTCTTCACCACAACCAAACCATCCCAACAACGACGTACACGAACACCAGCCCCGACAACAACCTGATGACGGCAAGGACCCAATTGCTCAGCGTCACCACGTTGTACTTCATGCCGATCGACTGGAAGATAGCGAAAACCGAGGATGCTGGCGTATTTCCCCCGTAGCAAAGGGACTGGTATCGCGCAGCCAGCGATCCTAACACAACTATGTTAGGTGAACGGGACGGCTGAAATATCCGACTGACCACCGACGATCCCATTAGCTGCAAACCCAAGGAGGCCGAGAAGCAACAGGAAAACGGCCTGCAGAATGATCAGAGGCAGGAGGATAATTTGGGGTCCGAGAAAGATTGATGCGGATATCAGGAGTGCCGCGTGGCTATTTTCTTTCGCTGTCTCACGAAGTGAGTCCGCTCAGTTGCAGCAATAAATATAGAGCAACTTACCGGAATGTGATACGATAGTAGCTGCGTCAGAGAGCCAGGAAGCAACGGCAGGCAGGGCAGTGTCGCGAGCCCATTTCACTGCACTTGCGAAAGCAGTCTTCAACGCATGCGCGACGTTGACGTAGATATGGGAGATCCAGCGCACAAAGGCGGCCCAGATCTCGCTGAATTGCCAGTCATCTAGGCAGCTTGAGCGATGTAAGCTTTTGAGAGACGAGGACCCACCTGCGCCAATACTACCCGTGTAAACGCCAAGATAATCCGAAAAAACTACAAGACCTGCATGGCACATCGGTAACAGCGAGCGAAGAGGATCATGCAAATGACGGACGGTATTGTTTAGGAACTGAGAGGCCAATAGGGAGGTACATTATGCGATGGGGGGAAGAGCGAAGAAGCCTCGCTTTGGCCACGTGTCGTGGGTGGCTGCGCCGCAACAGCCTGTCTGTTCTCGAATTAGACACAAGCCGGAGTTCAGGTTGCGGCATAAGGTTCAGATTTGAGTCTTCGTATTCGTGTGCGCGGTAGCATGTTGGTAGTATGCGTGTCATGATGCGTGCACCACAGATAACATGTCGACTCGAAGACAAACACACCGTCGGGCTTGTGAGGAATATGGCGGGAGGGGCCCTGTAAGGGGAGTCCGAAGGGAAATATCAGTTATGATTATCTGGCAATGAAGCCAAGAATACGGATGCTAGCTCCCATGTGGAGCGTTCCAGCGGCAGTGAGGTATCCATGACAGAAGATCCTAGGGTCCGAGGCCCTCCAGACAAAACATTTGTGTAGGGTTTAAGACACAACGGGCAGCTGCGATCTCGAGTAGGAGCAGATTTTCAGGGCTGTATACCTGATATTGCTACGGGTGTCACTGTAAGATGAGAGTCGAGTTGATATCGAGCAACAGGAAGCGCACAAGGAAGCGCACCAGGTGTTAACAGCCGTTTCATCTTTACCCGTACTATTGCTGTCTCCGTTCCTTCCTAGCTGTCGATGCTGGCTGATGTTTGTGATACTGAGCGAGCTTTGCCCGGTGACTCGTGAGGGATTCATGCGACGAATTCCTGCAACTTGTAACCTGTAAGCCGCTGGTCTCTATCCTTTATACAAATCCGACCACTGGAGTCCGACCCAATCAGTATGAGCTGAGACTTTTATATTCGCGGGAGCACGGGGAGAGCGTTAGGAGGGCGACCGACTGCAAAGCAGACGACAGAGTGGATCGGATTCGAATATCCGTTGGCAACTTGGTCCAAGCTGAATTGAGTCAGGTGACGCGCCGGTTGATTGCCGGTCATTGATGAGGTAAATGACTCAGCACTCGGAGAACTATCCGTCAAGAATCGGTTGACCTCCGCCATGACAGCAAGTCCTCGACGTTGCGCAGCCATAGCGAGCAATACGCCCCGCGATTTTTCGACCCAGATGACGTGAAAACGAGGACCGCGCTGGAGTATAAAGGCAGGGTCCAGGGCATATTTCACCAACATCCGCACTACCACACTACCAGCCAACCAACCAACTCGACCACCGGAGTATGAGCGCCTCCAAACGCGTTGCCTTTATCATCGCGTCGACGCGTGCGCCCCGCGCCGGACCCTCCATCGCAAAGGTTGTCACTGGGATTATCACCCCCTTGCTCCCCTCGAATATCACTCTCACCGTTGTCGACCTCATGGACCACCCCCTGCCCCTTTACACCGCAGAGCCCATCATTCCCGCGGGACTCGTGCGCCCCGTGAAGGATGGCTCATACACCGACGCAGCGACCAACGCCTGGTCTGCACTCGTCCGCGGCTTCGACGCCTTCATTTTCCTCACGCCGCAGCACAATTGGGGCTACCCCGCGTCGCTCAAGCTCGCGCTGGACGCGCTCTTTCACGAGTGGAGCGGCAAGGCCGCGCTCATCGTCTCGTACGGGAGCCGCGGTGGAGGGAAGTCCGCGGGCCAGCTCAGACAGGTTTTCGCGGGGCTGCACATGTGCGTGTGTGAGCGCGGGGTCGAGCTCCCGTTTGAGCAGGGGCACGATGTGTGTGGAGGCGAAATTGGACAGGCTACAAACGATAGGTGGAGGGCGGAGAACAAGAAGGCGGAGATGGTGCAGGCCTGGGACGAACTCGTGAGCCTGGTTAACGCAATCTGAGTCAAGACTATGTTATATTTATTATCTTTGTACCTGGACTCTAGACACGGATTATGTCTTCTCCTTTATATGACGAGACCGATGTCCTTGCTCAGGCTCCCGAACGAGACGTGGTGGATACTTCCCCGACGGAGCAGCGGCAGGGGCGGAAAGGGTTGCATGGATTGCTGTCCATGGCTCGGAGCATCTTATCTTAGTAGCTAATATCTGTTTGGATCGCAGAAATTTCGTTCATGGGCTCGCTATCATTGTGCTGCATTTTTTTGGAAACGACTTGCCGCCAAGGCATCATGCATCATGGTCCAGCGTGCTTCCGAGATCGTTCTTTTCGACTGGTCCGAGTTCCTGCGAGGATTCCCAGCCTCCTGGGATGTATGAACCGGGATCTAAATGTCTGTTAATCTTGATGATTTTATCATGGGTTAGCCTGGGGGCGGCGGAACCACTTTCCCTGGACTATGAGTTTGATCCACCGAATGGTAATGTTGCCGCACGCTGCAAAACAAGATAAAAAATGACTTAATCTGTATGGCAATTATAACAGGATGCGCCGACATGGGCTCATGATGCGATACGATTTTCGGCGAATTATTTTCGGGGAGCGATATTACCGAAGGAAGGGATACCTATTAGTATGACGGGGGACGAATCTTTGGTGCGATGCGACTTATTTTCGGGGTAGGTAGGTAGGTAGGTAGTATTACACAATAATATTACCGAAGGAAGGGAGACGGGACGAATCTGTCTTTGGCATTATCCACAAAGACCAAGTAGAAAAACATCGACGCCCAGTGGAACGGCGCGGAATCCATTACCGACTCCATCGTGTCTATGATACAGCGAGCAAGGAAACCCATGACTGATGGGAAGACGCACTAAGACGGTGCCTGTCGACAGTTCGCGACTAGCTGGCACAGAAGCTCCACGCCGATAAGCGACCCTTAGGAGGCTGGCGGCCCATGAGAAAAAAGGATGTTGAGGGGTGAGGCGGACGCAAATAAGAGAACCGAGGAGCAAGGGTCAGCCCATACGAAGGAGGGCCGGGAAACACGAGCAGAGAATCAAGGTTCGAGACATGCTTGACCTCTTGACTCCCGAGAGTTGACGTTCGCGAGGGTCGAGTGTTTGAGGACAGCGGCGCCCAGGTGATGCCCGTGCTGCAAGGTTTAGGGTCCTGGTCAGCGACACAAAGTTCGGCCAGTGGTCATGTTTACCAAATCGGAGGAAGGGTGCCCGTAACGCGGATGTCGTCGATATATTCAGGGCTCGACTCGGAGTCCAGGAATACAGGTATCGGACGTAATCCCGGCCACGCAGAGTCGAGGTCCCAGTCAGCTGAAATATGAACGCTGCAGCGTGCGACACACCTTATTAAAACTCCGAGCCCCCGTTTTAGTGTGGAGCAATAGGCAGAAAAATGTCGCGACTTCGAGAAAGTCAAAACGAAAACCAGGAATTGGTCGGCGTCATGCTTCCCTTACACTTACAAGTCTGTCAGTGTTGGAGCCGGAAGGATGGCGTCCAAGTCGATAGGATGGAGGACTGCGGCAAGTACTGAGAGAGCGTGCTGGGCATCAGAGACCAAACACAGACCGACTGCAGGCCACTCTCATTCCTGTATCCTCTGCTGTCGAACGCCGACGCTGTGGCCGCCCGCGACGTCGCGGCCCTTTCTACCTCATTGGGGTAATATTACCCTTCATTCCAGGGTCCTATCATCGCCGCCCGAATCAAGGCCCATTCCATCGAGATCTGTGAAGATGACTTACCCGGCGGTCTATGACGATCTCATGCATTCAGTCAAAAGCACAGCACGTAAAAATAAAGCAAGGCCAGACCTGCTGATTTCTAGGTTTCCACCATGTGTCACCTCGGTCACCGTCCAGGACGCCACGACATCTTCAGGCTTCGTTCACAGCTCGTTCTGAGCACCAGGGATCCCAGTTTCGGTCGGAGACAGCCACTGCCTGGGTCTGGGTTCTCATCCCCACAGTCACCTCTGACTTTACTGCCCGCCTGTTTCATTCAACAGGCGACCACAAAGCCAGATTACTATGGGAATGAAATTCAGACCCTGACGGGTCCCTCACCATCTAAACTGGGCCCTTCCTGGGCTTTCAAGAGCTTCCCATCGTCCCCTTCATCGAACCTGGTCTCCCGCCCTGGAGGCACGAGCCGATCATGAGACTGGGATCAATTCCTCTTTGGGGCTGAAAAGCGCCGTACAAGCTACTCCACAACCAGCGCGGAGGGAACAGAGAGCCTCGAGATCCCATTGACGTTGAACAGGACGCCAGAAGGGTACGCATCGCAGTGGTCGCTAGAGGTGCCTAGGCTCAAGATCTCAGTGACGTCGTTTCGACGCAGACATCTTTGCGTCCACAAGGATCAGGGACGTCTGGAGTGGTAGTGTACCTCTGTCCATCGAGACTAGTGGATGATTCTTGTACCGCTGGGTGTCACTGGGGCTAGGATGAGTGTGCGATATTCAAGACGAAGGCGTGGCCAAGTCTTGGCCTACCTGGAGCTGTGGGCGACGCCTTCGACGCCATGAACGGCTGGGAACTGGGGGAAGATGCACCGTGCATTGTAGACGTAGGCGTGGCTTCGCATCGTGGCAACTTGCCCGTTGTAGGAGACTGGAGGAGTTATTTATTGTGGGCATAAACATCGGATCCAAACTTTGATGTCCGTGCCCACCCTCCACTGCGGTGTCATCGTCCCTCCAGCGTCCCTTGCCATACTGACGGACGTATCGATTCGCAGTACTCGTCACTCCATCGAAAAAAGTCCGAGGTCGGAGGGACTACCAAGCCTACGTGCTCCTACGTGACATTCATTGTCTCCTTTTACCCTCATTCAACATGTGCAGCACTCGTCACAAGCAGCACATCTGTCGTCTGAGTGGTTCAGGTAGACTAGCAGGGTGGATTTTAGTCGTGCTTTTCGCAATATTGTCCAGTGCGCCCCCGCCATCCCGATATCATTTTCGTAGCTTATCACTGAACTTCGTCGCAGACCCTACGCCGCCATTCTACTGGCCCTCCAGTTCCACGTCCCATTTTATATCGATTCCAGCGACTCGCCCCATCTCGCGGAGGCCAGAATGATCTCCACCACTGCCACCTGTTCCGAAGACACCCTCTCGAACGACAAGACAAAGCTCGCTATTGAACCCCTTCGTGGCCCTCGACCTGGTTATCCATATTTCGAGAACCACCCGGGCCCTACCACTTTCCTATTGGATCCTATCAAGACGATCCTCCCTTCCGGACGCCTTCGACGCTCTCAATATAGCATTCATCTTTCGTGAACCTCCTGAGCCGCGCCACTTTCCTTACGGATCCTACTAAGACTACCGCAGCAGGCGCTGCATCTGTACAAGGAGCACGGTCTTCGCCCCGTTCAATCAGGCAACCCGCTCCACTCGCGTCTCCCCAAGGCGCGTCGACGACTTAGAGTCACACTCAGGCTGTCGAAGATAGATGGTGTATCGCTAAGAAGGTCTTACACTATCTCATGGATGATTATCCATCGGTCGATGGCCGGGATTTACTTGCGCCGTAGGCTCTACATCGTCGTAAACTCGCAATAAAATACTCCACAAGTTGCTTATGACGCAGTCGCATCGCCCGTCTCAAGTCACAGCCTAGCCTCCTGGACCAGCTCGTCAATCCCTTTGCCGTGTCCCAGAAGCCTCATTGAGCGAGCTATCGAGTGGGGTGGATCGACATCCGCAACCGTCACCAGAAATGATTGCACATAAGGGCCATATCCATTATTTTATAGCTAGAACTTAATCATCACGCTGTATTCTACTTGGGACTCGTGAAAGTCGATCACGGAGCACGCCTATTGCGTGCTCTACCACTACTCGTAAAACCTCAGAGAAAGGTACCTACGTACACGACGTCGAGACATCAAGAGATAAAAAAACAAAGGATAAGAGGGAGAGAGCAGTTTGTACACCGGGATGGAGATGATATGGACAACGAAAGGGGAAGCGGAAGATATTAACAGTAGAAGGTACGGGGGGATGCCACGGGCGGAGGATTGGAGAGGCCCGCATATAATGCGTAATAAAAACACGAGAAGAGTATGAGTCTGCGCAAACACATCAGCACTTGCGTCAGGCAACATCATCATGCTGGCAAGAGACTTACGCGGATCAAAAAAAAAGCACACGAAGACCTAGAACAGGAGGAGAGGGCAATCAGGACCCGGAGGGCGGCCAGATGTCGGTGACGGTCCGCCTCCGTTCCCGCTTCTGCGGTAGGATCGTTGGGTTAACCGAGAGGGCAGCAGCGGCACTCCGGTCAGCGGCGTGCCCAGGGCCCAACGGCTCGCCGCCGCCCTCGAACGATGTCCGCGGCCGGTCGCGCACGGCCACCGAGCGCTTTCTGTCCTTCTCCGTCTCGGAGCCAGACGGGCCCGCAGCCGGTGGTTGGGAGCCCGAGATGGTCCGCTGCCGCTCTCGCGCGTGCTGTACTTGCAGCCCCGCTAGCGCGACGGTCGACGGCCGCGAGAACGTGACGGTGTTGTTCCGCGAGCGGGTGGGGACGGACTTGTCCGAATCGCTGCGTGGCATCGCAGGGAACGTCATGCGCGCGTCGCCGCCGCGCTCAAGTGGCGCGTTGGAGACGGTATGCGGCGTAAGGGCGGTGGTGGGTGTCGTCATGGAGGGTTGGAGGCCTGAGCCGCTGACGGCGCGGACAGTAGAGCTGGTGAGGGTGCGGCGCCGCATCTGGGAGAAGCCTACAGGTTTGTCACCGGTGGTCTGATTCCGGCGAACAGTGACACCAGCCTCGGAGGGAAGTGTCGGAAGGGGCTTGGGAATGGAGATGGGTGGAAGGGTGCGACTACGATCCAGCGTTCCTTGTTGTGACTTGCGAGGAGCAGGCGTCGGGGAGGGCTCGTACCCGGATCCATTCCTGGGCTGGACCGTCTCTTGCGAATCCGACGGAACCAGTCCACTGTTCGCATTGAGCTCGCGCTGTTCCCGCGGCGTGAGCAACCGGCGCGACGAAGACGGAGTGGCATTGCGGGGAGCGCTGGGTGGCGTTGGCTCGTGTCGCGTATTGAGCACGCTTGACGGCCGCGCGCCCAGCGCGCTCTCCCGACCAAGTTGCCTATCGCGGTCGTCCTTCACCTCCCAGCTCCTTCTCGACTCGACACTCCTCCGACCATCCCGCGCAGCATCTGGACTCGCACTGTTACGCCCCTCGTCGGATCCGCGCCCTTCCCCGAAGTCGCGTACGACCCGGCCGACGCCCAGCAGGAAGCCCGTCACACCGCGCACGAGCTCGTCGCTCACCCTTAAACCCTCGCGGTACTCTCCGCCCACACGCCGCCACACCTCCGCGAGCTCCGCCGCCGCACCGTTATCTACGCCGCTCACTTCCGCGTCGATCTGCTCCTCAAGTGCGCGGCCCGTTCCAGCGCGCAGCACCGCGTTCAGCCGCTCCGCCGCGCCAACGAGCGCCTGCGCGCTCCTTGCGAGGTCGGCTGCGCCCCCACCCCCGCCGCCTGCCACACGTGCCAGGTGCGCCTCGAACATCCCGAGCGCGTCCCCCATCAGCCGCGTGTGCTCCTGCGGGCCCGGCCCCCCGCTTCCCTGCCCGCCCCTCCGTTGCACGCTCCCAAACGGGCTTGGGCTAGGCAGCGCGCCATCCCGCTCGCGCTCCACTGACACCCCACGGTACCGCCCGAGCGCGCTTCCCCGCCCGCCCGCATCGAGTACATGGGCGCTACTACGGTACGTGCGCAGCGGCGGAGCCGTCCGCGGCTCCCCTTCGTCCTCGCCTTCCCGCCGGTCGTACGCATAGTTCGCCATGGTCGTCGCCGCACGCCCATGCCCTAGCCGGCTCTGACTTCGGTTTCGGGTATCATCTGCGAATTCCACTCGCGCCGGCGTCCGCTCGCGCTCGCGATCAGGCTGGGAGAAGACGTCCGCGCCCCCACCACCGCGCGCGAGTCCCGCGGCGCGCAAGCCCTCGCCAATGAGGCTTCGCCCCGCGCCCAACGCGCTCTCTGCGCTGCCTGCCCGCAGGCTCGCACGTCGCTCGCGTTCCTCGCCGCCTCCACCCCCACTCGGGCTCCCACCCGCCCCATTGCTGCTACTGGTCATGTCCTCGCTAAGCCACCGCGCCTGGTGTCTCCTCGCCAGGTCACGCACCGTTGACGGGCGCCCCTGCGCCGTCGAGCCGATAGTCGAGGTCGAAGAGGTCGAATTCGAGTGTGCATGCCCGCGCGAATGGTTTGATGGGGACAACGACGCTGTCGACCCCGCGAGCGAGTGTCGCTTACTGGGAGTCGTCTGGTGCTGCGGCGGTGACGTTGGCGGCTCCACAGAAAACTGTGCATTATGAAGTAAGGGGGTGATTGCTACATCTGCCTTAAGCACACTCACCCGTCCATCGCTTGCCGCTCCCCACTCGCGAGGCAACGGTTGTCGCCGCTTCCCTGAGCTCGTCGTTGTCGGGCTCATGCGCGTCCCAGTGTAGCGCGCGGTCCCAGTACCGGCGGGTGGACTGCGACGCGCAGACGCCACGGCCGCGAGCGCTGCGCGGGTGATGTCCTCCGGCGAACTGGGCCCTTCAGCATCGTCCACGCGGCTGCTGCTGCTGAAAGAAAGATTGGAGACACGGGAACGCCGCGGGGAGCGCGTGCTCGAGCCCGAGCCCGAGGACGACGAGGCCGCGGTGAGGTGCTTCTGCGGCGATGCTGGCGCAGATACGAGCCGCTGACGTATTGGCGGCAGCGGTGTCGTCGGGCGTCCAACCGCGGGGGTAGGCACGTCGTCGCGCTCCGTCTCGGAGCCGGATTGATGGTCCTGTGTACGCGCGCGGCGAATTGAGGGGCGACTTGATTGCGAAGATGAAGAATGAGACGAAGCGGAGTTGGAGTTGGAGATGGAGCCAGACGAGGATGCGATAAGGGAAGGTGGCGCGGGAGGGTGGGGGGAGCGAGTGGTGCTGCCCGGCCGGGTTGAGGGCGACGGGGAGCTTAGCCGGGAAAAAGAGGAGAGTTTGTCAAGAGCCTGGGGGTGGAAAGCGGTAGGTACGCAAGAAGGTAGAAGCATCCGACAAGTCCCGAAAGTGAAAAAGGTTCCACCAGATTACACAGGAGATGCATAACGGCGTTTGCATGGCCGACCATGGAAATATGGGATGGGAATCGCCGTGGAGTGGTATACAATGGAATGTGAATGCATCAATGGCGACGGTGCGCGGATTGACGGTGGGCGTAGTGTGGAGCATCGAATCGCGAGTGGATGCATCCGAAGTACACCGATGTGCCAAGTGAAAGTGCGAGAGATGCAGGAGGTGCCAGAAGCAAAGCAGGCGGATATATGCGCGCAAAAAGTGGATGTATGCGTGGGAGGTTGGCGTTGAGGGGCAGAACGGAGGATGTCGAGGGAATATATGCGCCGGAACGTCGAAGCCCATGTGTCGGGAGTAAAGCAATTGAGGCCAGACGGTTATTTGGCAAAGTCCAAGCGAACGCAAACGCCACAGGCAGTAATGAAAGAGAAAAGGGAGTGAAAACGAGCAAAGTCAGAAACAGTAATGAACGCAGGTAGCATCACACGCACCATTTTGTTTCGTTGGGTGAGATTCTTTACCCGCTGCAGCGCCAGCACGTTCTCGCTCGCGCTATGTCGGCGGTCAAGGCGTGCAGTATTGTCCTCGCCCTCGTCGTCATTTTCGTTGTCGTATTCGTCCTGCTCGTCGTCGTAGTGTCCTGATGCATGAAATGCGGCGTGGAAGGTCTTGATGTTTGAGCCATTGAGCATATTCAGGCCGCCTCGCACGGCAATGCTGCCTGGGTCGCCTGTGCTACCGCTGCCCGTCGAGTTGGTCGCAGGGGGCGACGGGAGGCCGGAAGTGCTTGTGCTGCTGCTCGATCCCGGGCTGGGAGGTTCTGGGAGATCGGGTAGATCGGGAGGACTGGATAGGTAGCTGGAATATGCCGAGTCGGCGCCAATGTAGACCTGGGAGGAAGGGCGAGCTCTCTGCGTCAAAGGCGGACGGCGGGTGGTCATCTAGACTATCTGGCGCCGCACAGAGCATCCGGGAAGAAGGGAGAAGTCAGAAAAGGCTACCACATAACGTGTGGTCAAGGTGAGGCCTGGATAACCAACAACCATCGACAGATCCATACAGAGAACAACTACCGCCCGCAGCCAAATTCGGTTATCATGACAACCATGCCATGAAGACAATCGGAGAAAGTCCTAGATTATTTGCTCGGGGCTTCCAATTGCAAGCTAAGGTTGGTTGTGGGCTCGAAGAGCCACATACCATGTTAACACGATGATTCGGAACGATCCCGAACGAAGCGGGCAAAAGTTGAGCGGCAGCCTCATCGATCCGAAAGCTGGGGGGTTCATGCAATGAGTCACAACCATTTTCACTACGATCGGGATATTGACATGATCTGTCGATCGCGCGTGTCCTACTTTACATGACTTAGGATCCGGACCTACGATGACCTTGCGACAACCTTGCGATGACCTCGGTAATCCTCATACTGCTGGTCCAACATATTCGAGATTGACTGACATTGATGTGGTTTCACTCCCTCGCAGGATAGAATGCTCCAGAATGCTCCCTTGAGGATTCAGGAAACATATCACTTAACCGACGACAACATAATCACTGCATGACCCGGGCCGTCATTGTGGCGCTCAAGAGGCGAGCCAAGCTGACGATTCATAAAGGACATAAAGGAGTGCGCGCTATGCTTACTGTTGGAAGCGATTAAAAGCACTGGGCAACAAGATTGGGGGTTTGAATGACATCCTATAAGATCCTATATGTACTCCAGTTGCACGCTCCAGGCTTCCTTTACAGGCTGCGCCGTGACTCATGCGCGATTTTTCGGAGAAGCGAGGGACTTTTTGGAGCGGCGCATGATTCTGATCGGGCTCCTGACCAAGACTGACCAAGCACCAAACATACAGGCACACAAGCCCCTATAAAACAAGTGCCTTCAGTACCCCAAATTTTCAGCACCCATCACCGTTCGCAAACAGTCATCACCCACTCCGAGTCCACTATCCACTCACCAAGAATGTTCACCGTCTGTATCCTGGTACTTCCCTCGTGCGACTTGCGCCCTGAGTTCCCCCTTTTGCAGACCACCAAAGCCCCCGTCTCCCAGGCCAACTGCGGAGTCAGCACCTGCAACTGCGGCGAGACGTACGATCATGCGTCACAACGTTCAGCGCCGCCAGCTGACCTCTTCTCTAGTTGCAACTGCAAGCCCGGGGAGTGCAAGTGCTAAATCATCCCGCTGCAGTCTCGAAGTCTTGGCCATATCGGATTGTTAAATATGCCCATCTGTTCGTTCACATGATGCTGCCAGTGGTCTATGCTTTATTGTGCTATGCTTATCACGAAACGTGAGGAACGGATGGACTAAAATCTGCAGATAAGTCCGATCCGAAGTTGCTCACGATTTATGTGAACGTGGTAGTTAGAAAAGGGCTTAAGGGAACGTCAAAGGAGCGACTGCAGCGGTCCCAGCGAGGAACAAGCGGGGACTGAAGGCGAGAATTCCGATAATTAGCTCTCGATGTGCCTCGATTTTTCGATGCTCCTCACAATGGAATCATTGCGGGCATCGACCAAAGTAGAAGCTTGTTGCTGTGGACGTGGGAGCAGATTGGCTTTACCCTAGTGCTCATGAGACCATGACTAGGTTTCCTCGTCGTTGAAGCCGTATCGCCGCCACCTTGAGGAGTCGGATTTTGCAGCTTGCAAGTCGGAGGAAGTAGCATCCGAGCCGAAACGACACCCGCCCAGTACCAAGCCAGTAATTCAATTCCGGGGGAAATAAAACTTGAGATGGCGTCGATTTCAGTGTATGGCCGAATAATCACCAAAAATAATTCCATAATCCGTGCGCAATCCGCCCCAGAGTCTTTCCAATACCCGTCCGTGATCCACTATCCTGGATTCCCCTATTATCCCCTCCCTCATTCGGCTCCTGCCCATAGGAAGAGGCCACCGTATCATTTGCATGGAACGAGCTGTGCTCCTCCCGCCCCTCGAACGTCTCTCCCGACGCAGGCAGCATATGGGTGAGACCATCGTCGACGCGGATAACTACCTCTGACTGGTCCTGTGCACCCGCCGAGTCTCTCCGTGTCGCATTCGGAGGACTTGGGCTCAAGGCTTCCGGATCCCGGGTCGGGTTCGGGGATTCATCGACACGGTCCCGTGCAGTGCAAACGAGCTCAAAGCTGCACGGCAGGACAGTTCCGCATCTGTTGTAGACGAGAGCATCATTTTCCCGTACCCCTCCAAACATAGCATGAGTTCCAAGCCAGTCGAGCCGAAGCATGGGCGAGCCCAGCGACCCGCCTGGGACACCATCTGCGTCGGAGCGATTGTGCCGGCGCGTATGACGTAGCTCCTGTTTCCGGATTTCGGGCAGCGCGTCGAAGTCCGCCTGCTCGACATACTGGTGCATATCGTGGGCGATACAGTCAATAAGATCCCCTAATGTCACCCCCAGGTTGGGGTCTCCCGCGCTGACAGTGATGAGCCAAGGAAACATCTCTGAGACGAGATGGATACGCGAAACGGGGGGAAATGTAGCAGGCTCGTGGTGGCCTGTCCACAACGACATATGCGCGAGGTCCAGCCGGGGGTCCTCTGAGCAAGAGCACGTGTTGGAAGGAAATAGCATGTTCCAATTGAGCTGCGGTTGCGCCCCTGTAACTATTGGTGGATGTACGAGCGGGTTCAGTTGCAAGGCAACACGCAAGATGCCGACTTGGAGAGGGTCGAGCACGGGCCCATCTATATGGGAATGTCAGGGAAGGAGAAGAGAGAACAGAGAGGATGCATACAGTGGGGCCCCGCTTGGAACGAGTCAACCTGGTCGACGACTTGGGCATTGGCGCGCGATTGAGGCGGCTCAAGATCTCTACGCATTTGAGGTAGTGTTGGAGGCGGCTCATGGGATTGCTGCCCTTGAGGAACATGCACTGGATCGGGAGGATGAGAGGAGAACACCGGATGAGGAGAGGAGCTGTCCGGATATGTTCTGGGTGCGACGGGTGGGTCTGCCCCCGGCGGCACTGATAAAAACGTCGTCGGCGTACCAGAGTACGGTGCTGTGTGTGGTGACACAGACGGCCACAAAGTTTTGAGAGGCGGACGCGGCGTTGAAGGAAAATATTGATCATTCCAAGCCGGCCCATAATAAGGTGGAGTCGTTAGCCCGTGATGTGGTGCTGCCCATGCCCCCGTGGCAGGCCATGAAGCACTGGCAGCTGGAGACCGCGTTGGGGAAACATCTCGAGCATTCCAAGTGGGTCCAGGAGAAAACGCACTCGCCAGGGAGCCTCCCCTAGCCCACGGTGTGGTCGGAGGTCCTGGAGTCCCGGGGGTATACGACCCCATCCACTGTACTCTCCTTCCATCGAGGGGCGGCGGGCTTGTCCAAGCTGAAGACTGACTCATCAATGGTCGTCCAGGCGACGGGCCCACTCCTGTCGCACCAGGTGGCGGTGGACCCATCCGATATGCGGGCGAAGTCCACTGTGAGCCGTGAGGGGGCGGTGCCATCGGCGGCCAAGATGTGCCTTGAGGAGGCAACGCCTCCGAACCGGGAGCCGTCCACATCCCCGAAGGATGGATCTGACTCGCTGATGGTGCAGGGGGCCCAGGCGCAAATCCGATGGCACGGTCCTCCGTCGCCCATTCCTTCACCGTCCGCAACCACTCCTGGTCTAGCGCGTCGCCATAGCGATGGAGCGTCTTGACGATCAAGACGAAGTATACCAGAGCCAGAAAGAATACAACCGTGAGGGCGATACGGAGGCCGAGGGTGGTTCTGGGAGAGATCACAAATTCGCTGACATCCTGCCCTGGTTCGCTGAGCCATATAAAGGACACGATGCATGTCAGGAACGACATGATAGACCTGATGCACCGAATAAATTTCAGCGTAGCGGTGAAGGGTTAGAGCCTAACCATGCTAACCAGGTCGCGGGCTATGGCGAAATGTCATTACATAACTTATAGGAACAGGCTAGATAGCGTACCATTCCTAACAGGACAAAGACATTCCACAAAATATTTGCTGTGCCTTTCTGGGCTTCCTACGAGGAGGTCAAGACAATCAGGCTTCGGAGAGACGGTGCATACGTTGGCAAATGTGCTCGCTTTGTGGAGTTTCCGCATGGTCCCAAACCGGATGATGTACATGCATCCGTACAGAAGGCTCATCAGCGCACAAATGAGTGAACAAAGTGCCGAGGTGCGCGTTATCGGATGCGAGGCCGCATCGATTTGGAGCATCGTGAGGATGGCCCTGTCGGAAGATATCAGAAGTGCTAACAGACAAAGGAAGGGGGACTTGCGATAGCAACAGGACAGATATAATATTGAATGTCTTCCACTCGCGCATCAACGATTCAATGAAGCCCTCCCACGAAGCACGGAAATTGAGCAAGCTTCGCGGGAGGACGGTTTGGTCCTGTTGCGCAAAGAACAAGCGCCCTGGCTTTGTCCTTTCCTTCGAATCCCATTCGTCGAGGGCCATGCGCCTTATTTCGGGGAGGCTGAACTGCGCGTCCTCAAATATGCGCGCGACACGCGAGAAATAGAGGGCCGGTATGCGCAGGAGGAGGTGCAAGTAGAATTGCCGAGTGAACGAGTCGAGAAGGACGGAGCATGAAACGAGGAACGAGTCCCAAAGGGCGGGATGCTTGTCCACAGAGTAAGCCGTATTAGGAAATGGCAAGCCACTTGACTCAAATGTATCGGGTTTGGGAACGACTGTCTGCGGGACGAAACCAAGAGGTCGATAGGAATTCTCCACCGGGAGCTGCGCAGCATTATCTGGCGCAGCAGGAATTTCGAAGGGAATTTCGGCAACTACCGAAAGTTTCGGGGAAACGAATGGGTGCGGGACAGAACCAGGAGGTAGATAGGGGTTCTCCACCGGGAGCTGCGCAGCATTATCTGGGGCAGCAGGAGTTTCGACGGGTCTTCGGGTATATACTGGAACTTTCGAGGGTACATATGGCCTGTACTCATAGCGGTGTAACGAGGTGCCTGTGGGAAGTTCCAGCAACAATTTTAAAGCTAGTGGTAGAGATAAACCTTGAGAGTTATTACTTCCCGTGGATGATATCGAGAAAGTACTCGAGTCGGTTTCGGAGTCGCGCGGGGGAGGGTTGTTGTGGGGTGTAGTATGCTGTCCCTGCGGGCTCTCTATTGTGTTGCCTGAAGATGTAGTAGTATCAACGTCGTCCTTGAGAGGAGCAAACAGCAGCGCGTTACCTGCATGATCGGATACATTAGGCTGCGAGTTCAGGCGTCCTGGTTCTCCACCAACGTGCCCACCCTCAGCCGCAGACCAAGGAAGGAAAGGAGCAGGTGCATTGTAGAAGTGGAGCGGCGTATGCGCGTGGGCATACGAGGGCGTGCCGATGATACCACCGGAGGAAGGAGTTGGGCGCGAAGCCTGGGCGGTTCGACGGGGCGTGCTCCATGGATTCACGGCAACGAATCCTGCAGGAGACTCGGACTCGTGCCAAGGATTCTGTGTTAACAGCTGTGACAGCGATTGGTGCGGTAATACTGGGGGATACAGCTGCTGCGGAGGTGGAATCCAGCTAGGTTGAGGTTGTTTCCCTTCAGAATTTGGGGGGAAGGGTTGCGACGTTGATTGGTTCAGCCAGGGCGATCTATCCTGATTCTGGGTGTTCCAGTAAGCCATAGCCACGCAAGCTGAAGAGAATACATCAGCTCGCTGGACGACAAGTGGTTTTTGCACGTACCTACCCTCTGCGTTCCGTGAGAGTCGAGCAGGTGCTCAAGAGACCGATGTTATAGACCGATGACAGTCATCGCCCAAAAAAGGGCTGTGGGCGCTAGTGGGCGTCTTCGAGGCGAATATCACAGGATGTCGGGCCCCGGTAGTGGATGTCTTTCCACATTTGCCTTAGACGAGCTCAGTACTAGTACGGTGTTGGTGGGTGTCACAGCCTAAGACCTGGCAAACAGAAATTGTCAAACGGTCCCTGACATCGTATCAGATGCACGATTAGTTTGTGGAGTCGGAGGCACCAGCACATCGTCACCCACTTTCAACTGTGTTGCGCTGCTCTCGAGAGTTCCGTTCCCAGTAGAGCGCTGTACGTTGGTTTCTGTGCCATGAAGCTCTTAGCTGGCTGGCACGGGCGACTTGCGGGCGACCGTGAGCGTTCATACTTCACGTGAGTGTCATGTGATGAAGGTGCTTTTCCCGAACCTTCATCATCGTGTCTCATTCTTATCCGAATCGTGGGCTCGTTGGTTGAGCGATTTGTAGCCGAACCTGTGTGCCGCTGGGAATCATCTCAAACCGATTCTCCGATCCCCATGACTTTTGGCAATCTCAAGTGAAAATGTCATGTGCGCGGCTAATTTGAATCGCTGGCAGTACTTTCGTGGTTCGCGTTGGGTTCGCGTTTGACATAGTCAGCTATAATCGGCTTCCAGCACCTGATCCTGAAGGCTTGAATGGGCTCTCGTGTTAAGTTTCCCGAACATATCGCCGGCATACGTCTGTGGGTAACACTTATAGGTACTTATCTCATTCGCCGCGATTGAACATTGGGCTTGCTGAGAATTCGCAACTACAGGAAGTTCCCGGATCGGATACCGGGATAAAATGAATAGGTCCGCTGCCAAGTTGTGGGTACGCCTCGAGGTGAATCGCGAGTACACTGTCGGGTAAGTATTCTCGAGTCTTTCTCGTCTGGGCAGCCCCAGGCTTGAAGTTGCACTGGTTATTCGACTCTCAAATATTCCAGACCTGGAATTAGGGATTTTGTTTTCTTCCAAGCTGGTATGTGCGATCATTGCTCCGGGTGTTCAGCTCTGCTGGCCGATCGCATCGGGCAACGACGCAAGATCCAGAACATTTTTCCACGAGACGTCATACCAGCTTACCACGGGCGCCTAGATCCAGACTTTGCTTCCCAAACGTATCCAATTCTTTCAAGATTTCCCGATCTGTAACTTCAAGTATGCGAGGATACGAGGTTTTTTCGCTCCCCAGTCAAATGTGGGAAGGACCTCGCGGATTCTCGGCTGTCCGATGCATATTATGATCTCTTCCACGAAATGCAATGGGAGGTCAACTGAGAGTTCAGTGACCCTCACCTATCCGCCGCGTGTCTTTTCGCTGCTAATGCAGGCGCCCACAAGAATCTTGATGGTTCACGTGGTATCAGAAGAATCAGACAATACGGCCCGTTTATAAGCCTCATGTCTGCCAGGGGCTTGCGTCTTCCTCCACACGTTAGGTTTGCAACCCAGCCTAGGATTACAAGCACCTCGACGTCTCCGAGGCGCGCCAGCGTCGGTCACCATTTCTCTGGCTATCGGCACTTGCTCGGCTCACTGTACTTTGTCTCAGTTTTCCATGCACTAGCCGTCACATCGTACGCCGTATATTTTCTTTCGATACCGTCAGGATGTGGCGTGGTGGTCACTGGACGGGCCCTTTGGCCCCCAGGCTGCAGCCCGTCTCGCTCCCGCCATATGAATCGCCGAGACCAGCGTCAACGAGGCCATCTACGTCGCAAGGATGGTCAGTAAATCCGAGTCTGTCCGGCAGGGCGGCGCCGATCCCTCCAAGCTTCGTCCCAAGATTTGACCACCAAGATTCACGGTCACAAAGTTTTTTGTTGGATAGTGGAACAACTGTAACAGGTTCGTTCCAGAAGCAGATTTGTGTGTAGTGGCGAGCTAAGGATGCACGTCAGTCACCTATGATCCCCCGCCCAACCCGTATGATTATGAGGCTCCGTCCGCAAGTTACACGTCCAGCCGCCCGCAAGAGGCGGATAGGTCGAGATCCACGGTGCCACCGTTCGTCCCGCATGGGATCCTGAAGAATTGCGGGGTGCACATTTATTCGCTACCCAACAGTGAGCCCGTTCTCAGCGAACGCTCCCACAAAGGCCCTAATCCTTTGGAGATCCAGCGCCCTCGAGGCAACGGCATGTCAGCGAAGTGCCGAGTAAGGACCCACATACCTATCCAGGATGAAATCGCACTCACCAGCGTATCAGCGCACGCAGAGCCACCGCGCTCCAATCTGGGGAGATCGCAAACTGTCACGGCCCGGGGTGAGTGGCCACTCAAGTCCAGCATACGGCGACGTTGAGGCTACGACTCGCAGTACACCGCACCACGCCACTGAAAGAAGAGGCGATCTCTTTGAGCTGGCCGCTGGTGCAGTACGCCGCACGAAGGAGGGTAAGATACCCCATGCTCTACTTCGACATCGGGTTCGATCCACGAGACCGGAATAATGTCAGGGACAAGAAGACAACTCTCCTTTTGCCGCTGCCAGAGGCGGATCGGAACCTGCCCGCGTCGACACATTGTGAGCTAGAAAAGATGGTGATCGAGTGCCCATATATCGGGGAGATCACCGTCCGGCGGTCTGAGGGCATTCGCTGCATCGATGTCTTTGCTGCCATTTATGATGCGTACCACAAGAGGTTGCGCCGAGAAGAACAGCCGTGCGACTACCACATATACACGCGCGCGTTCAATCAGCGCTGCGTCGACACTCCCGGGTCACAGGCGGAATTGAACGCCGGTATGCGGCGGGTGGATCTCCTCAGAGGCCAGCGCATCTTCGACGGCTTGACACGGTCGGGCGCAGACTGGAAGCTGAATATTGACGTACGATCCCAGTCGTGATTCCTGGTCAGTCATCATTTCACGAGAATCTGGAGAGGAACTCACTCGGCGCAGATACAATAATCCCCCCCCGTCTCTCTTCACGCATGCAGAACAATTCATCACCTACTATATTTTGGTCCTGCATATGATCTCATCGCTCGCCACCGTATGATTGTAGTCTATTAGTTACCGCGCCTTGATTACCGTTAGGTCTGCTTATTGGGGGAGCTTGCCTCCCCCGATTCTATCCAGGTGACACCGATTTGCGTGTCACGTGAAAAAGGCGGTTTGGCTCTATGTACTATATCACGTGTCGCGCTGGTCTGCCGCGCAGCGGCAGGCAACGGCCGCTTCCGATGTTTTCCCACAGCTAAGACCATGGTTCGACTGGCCTGAAAACTTCAAATCAAACATGAAAAAAAAAATGCTGCACTGTGGGTAGAGAGGACTCGGTTAAATAATCACCTGATGACAAAATTCAGGCTTTGCCTGATCATGACTGAAAAAAAAATGAAAAATGAAAGGAAACTTGAAAGGAAAGCAACATGAAGTATTTCTCCAAGTGCCGAGAGCTTACTTCGAACTGATCAACTCAAATCTAACGAGTTCTTCAGTCATTCAGTGACCCTGGACAGGATCTATCACCAACAAGGACAGCCTGCAACAGGTTCCATCAGATTGGCCCCAAACATGGTTCAAATGGTTAGGTAGATTTGGGCTCTCGAAATAAATCAGTTCGTTTGTGAACTAATTTGGAGGTAGCTTGGCATGGACTTGCATGTCTTTAGAGCCTACTGGTGGCTTTTAGATTTCTTGTAAGTTTGAAGTTGTAACACACTGAAAATTGTAAAAAACCCCTATTTATTCTACCACATAACAAAATTGCACATGGTATGAATCTTAGTGAGTAATCTCGGAGTATGTATCTTATGAGGATCAGTTGTAACTATTTTTGATTTAAATTCTGGCTCGATACTGGTGTTGGTGGGCGAAAATAAAAAATTAAAGCAATAAAGATACTAAATACTACACGTGATACCCGGGGATCTCAGAGATCTCACTCTTATCCAGCCTGGTTATCGAGGCATCCTCAGACCTTTCCGAACATCAATGTTGTCGGCAAAGATGATTTCGATACTGAGATAAAGTGCAAAAGAAACTTAGGGAAGCCTCAGAAACTCTAAGAAAAGGGGGGTGACATCCAGAAACAGCTCGAGATGTTCACAAATATTCTTGTTATTTTAAAGTGTGCCATTCCCCCACAATTTTATTAACAGGATACTGATCGGAGTTTCAAGATACTGAGCGGATCTCGAACGTCGTATCACCGCGGCGGGCACGAAGCCGGTTTCCCAACATTTGCGGATTTTCTAGCATTGTTGCTTTTATGCAAACAGACTCAAGATTCTAGAGGCTTGACTCAATTTCATTTCTGTCTCTCTGCAGTTGCATGCATGATGTTTTGTTCTGGCTCTACAAGTGCCATCAAAGTGCCATCAGTGTTGGGAAGAGACCCAGGGTCTTCTCGTATCGATGACAGTTCAGGCCCTGAAGAGAGGTAAAGTGTATACCTGGCTTGCTTCCCAATAAGACATACCCAAGTGTCCGAGCTTACCACAGTTCATTATATCTGTAGAAAATTAACCCATTGAGGATTCCCATTTAGGATTTCCTGGTTCAAGGTGCAGGTTATTGAATCGAAAGCGACAGAATACAAATGTTCCTAGCCCCAAACTTTACTTCTCATACCAACTTGACTCAGACCTCATCTGAAGCTCCAAGAGGCAAAGGACATGCAGAAAATAAAAGATGCCAGCTCGCAGTCTCGAACCCACTAGCATCACGTCGTGATGGCACTATTTGAACTCCGCTCAGTATCCAGTATTCAGTATCGGCCACTGACATGAGTATCGAGCCTTAAATGGCTCGATACTGGTGTTGGTGGGCGAAAATAAAAAATTAAAGCAATAAAGATACTAAATACTACACGTGATACCCGGGGATCTCAGAGATCTCACTCTTATCCAGCCTGGTTATCGAGGCATCCTCAGACCTTTCCGAACATCAATGTTGTCGGCAAAGATGATTTCGATACTGAGATAAAGTGCAAAAGAAACTTAGGGAAGCCTCAGAAACTCTAAGAAAAGGGGGGTGACATCCAGAAACAGCTCGAGATGTTCACAAATATTCTTGTTATTTTAAAGTGTGCCATTCCCCCACAATTTTATTAACAGGATACTGATCGGAGTTTCAAGATACTGAGCGGATCTCGAACGTCGTATCACCGCGGCGGGCACGAAGCCGGTTTCCCAACATTTGCGGATTTTCTAGCATTGTTGCTTTTATGCAAACAGACTCAAGATTCTAGAGGCTTGACTCAATTTCATTTCTGTCTCTCTGCAGTTGCATGCATGATGTTTTGTTCTGGCTCTACAAGTGCCATCAAAGTGCCATCAGTGTTGGGAAGAGACCCAGGGTCTTCTCGTATCGATGACAGTTCAGGCCCTGAAGAGAGGTAAAGTGTATACCTGGCTTGCTTCCCAATAAGACATACCCAAGTGTCCGAGCTTACCACAGTTCATTATATCTGTAGAAAATTAACCCATTGAGGATTCCCATTTAGGATTTCCTGGTTCAAGGTGCAGGTTATTGAATCGAAAGCGACAGAATACAAATGTTCCTAGCCCCAAACTTTACTTCTCATACCAACTTGACTCAGACCTCATCTGAAGCTCCAAGAGGCAAAGGACATGCAGAAAATAAAAGATGCCAGCTCGCAGTCTCGAACCCACTAGCATCACGTCGTGATGGCACTATTTGAACTCCGCTCAGTATCCAGTATTCAGTATCGGCCACTGACATGAGTATCGAGCCTTAAATTCTGAATACAAGAGTCTGTATCAGCGAGCTCCCCCTTACGTATCCGGGCACCGGAATACAAGACATATTTATGTAAGCTTTCTTGTTTAGGAAGATGGTCCGAATCACGTGGGAGGCTCAGCGACGCGACTTCGACGCGCCGTGCGCGATGTTACTTCAACTGTGCCGATTTTTGATCATAAAGTCTACTTAGACATCATATGAAGTAGTTTTGGATACAATCCTTTCTAATTTGAGGCCTGCAGCTCACAGCCAGGCATCAGTCACCCAATTTAGTGAACAGAATGAATATCGGACGGCTGAACAACCAGAAAAAAGGTGACTTCAGCAAGGCTTCAATAAGTGACAAGTACGAAGGTATTCAGGGGATCTCGAGCATTTGCGAACAGATAACGCGTCAGAAACGCGTCCGGGATATCATTTGCTTGTGCAAGCATCCTCATCATTACATAATAAGAAGACCTAACGGCAATCAGGGCGCGGTAACTAACAGACTTCAGAACGAGGAACGAGCGAGGGAGTCTGTCAAGAGAGACTAGTATGATTGCCACTATGTTGAAAAAAATATGTATACTATCAGCCCGAGACGATCGAAACCGACATCTTGAGGCAGGTCTAGAGACGGAGAACGGCCAATCCAAGCCAGCGCAGCAGTGTACTTGAACGCGTAGTCAGCAGACTACTTAGTCAGCACTCATCACACCAGAACGACTTGCGAGTTGGCAGCTGTTCGAGTCCTTGAAGCGAGTTGGACCGTCGTCGGACGGAAAAAATTCCTTGGGCACCAGCGAATCAGCCTAAGGTCCCGGAATGCGGTGATAAGCCGCTAGAAAAACCAGCTATGAAACACGCACTTTTTGCGATTTACAGCGCGCATCTAAGAACCAGCACATCTCCGTGTGGCTGGTTAATCAGGATTATTATCCACCAAACCAGGAGGCTTAGAACATCCACTCTGCGAAGTAAGGTTGAAGCCCCAGACCTACGAACCTTAGAACCCACAAAGTTTTATCGTGCTTAGCTGGAATACGCGACGCGCCGGGGTCACGTGACATGTCATTAGACCAGCGGAGATGTCCGAAGGAGATTAGGATTGTTCGTCTAAGATTATCGGAATCTTAGGGGTACATCCCGTAGAAACCTATAGTATGTGGTACCGTTGGAAAGCTACGGCCCAGCGCTACCTAAGTAACGAAGAGAGAACGTAAAGGGAGGAGACCAGGGCTAAGAAATGCATCACACAACTCGTTCAACAGGAGTTGTCCTATACCGATCGAGGGGTTAGAAACCTAGGAACCGTAACAATCCCAACTCTCAAGACAGACACCTAGGGGGCGCGGCCCACCAATCACATAAACCGCGCAGCATATCCGACGACTATTTAATAAGCAATGTATACCAAAGTAGTCGATCATCGTTTGTAATTGTAAATACCTGTAGTATAAAAAGACCAGAGGAGCAGAGAGGACGGCACTGAATCGGACCCCAGTTCGTGTACGAGGCAACTACCATTGTCCCTCATCACAGCTAGGATTTGGTTGAGGGCTTTACTCTGGAATTCCGCTGTCTTGCGATAGTGTCCCGAATTAAAGTTTCTTTTGATAAATCGTCCGTTCTTAAGATCGTCGAGCTCCGTGCTAAACCGTATCCGTCTCCGTTGAATCCGCTCCGTAACTCCGAAGTACTCCGTGTCCGTTGAACTGGGAATTTTGAGATCCGAAGTCATTCCGAAGACCGTTTATCCGCTCCGATAAAGAGAATCAGGCAGAAGCCTTTAAAACCTTGCCGGCCTTAAAAACCGTACCTTGCATATAGCTGTGAAGCTTAAAATCTAAAGTCCCACAAGACTCATACTCCTAAGAATCTTGACTCTGTCAAATTCTACGGACGAGACTATACCATAACCAACTTGGAAGTTCCTCTCTTACGAGACCTTTCTTGTGCAGAAACCTTAAATCTTGACTTGGAGCTCCTTAGACCTACACTTGTGTCTAATAAGACCCGATCTCGTCAGATAAACTTTGGTGCAGTAAAGAGGTGTTTAGTGGATTAAGTCCAGGTTTCCGGGGGTTGTGCTAGAGTGCATCTGTTTAGTCAGAGGACGATAGTGCGATAACTTGGTTGGTTGGGTTTAGTTTGTTTTTCATTTGCACGCTTAGTTTCTGAGCAACCGTTTCATCTGGAGCCCACCGCGAGGGGGTTTCGAGAAGAGATTTTCAATCTCTGCATAAAGAAATTATCTTTGAGATATTTCGAGTCATCCGTGGCTTAGTTTTCGAACGAGAAGTCAAGAAGGAATCTTGAGTCCTAAAAACTCTGAAACCTTAGACAACTGTTTTAGAGCGCACATTTGGCAATCCAGGCAAATCTGTCCATAAACAGATAAAACCACGTCTTCGCAAGACTCGGACCACGAGTTAAACGAGGAAGAATCCGTAGAGTTCGAAGGTTCTGGGAATTTACCAAGTACATATTGGGATATTCCTGGAAGTAGAACTTCTGCCCGCTCCGCTGCAGCCAGAATTGTTGCACCCCTAGAAACCGCCTCTAGAAGACGAGTTTCAATTCCCGAGAAAGCTAGAGCCGAAGCATCTGCTAAGACTCAAAGCCGTATAGACGCGAACTTAGGACGAAGGTCTAAGAACGTGAACCCTATTGCCGCTACTGCGAGCACTAGTCGAAACCAAGGAGCAGCCATAGCTTCTACCAGTCAAAACCCCTCCGTTTCGAGACCGGCTTCGCCAGTTTCAAACACTTCGTTCCAAACGAATATACCTAGAACTCCAGTAGTTCAAATAAATCAACCAGTACCGAGTGCCGTCCCAGTTGTTAAAACCAGGATGTCAGGAGTTGCTAGTTTCCGTGTACCGGTCCCTTGGGACAG
Organism: Mycena belliarum; assembly: GCA_029282135.1. NCBI lineage: Eukaryota > Fungi > Basidiomycota > Agaricomycetes > Agaricales > Mycenaceae > Mycena > Mycena belliarum. The sequence continues at coordinate 57,542 of JARJCN010000155.1, forward strand.
GAACGCACCAAGTTTCGATGGAGAAACCGCTGGGAGTCTTAAGCTTTATATTCGCTACTGTCACAGTATTGTGGATCAGGCGAATATAACAGACTTAGAAGGACAGAAGAAAGTATTCCTGAATTACTTGAACGATGATGACATTCGAGAGCAGTTGGAGAATATTGCGTCGTACAAAACTGGGACCTTAGATCAATGGATTAAAGATGTGGAAGCACTTTATCCAGAGATTGAGGACTTTAGTGTTGGATCCCTAGAGAAGTTGCGAAAGATCTGCAGACACTTCAAACCCTTAGACCGCTCCGAACAAGGGCGTGTTAAAAGATATGGAGCTGCGTTCTTGAATGAAGCATATAAACTACTCAAGGCTCCAGCCTTAGTCTCCAACAAGGAACTAGTGACGTATTATCTCGTAGCCTTTGATTCCGACTTTAAGAAGGAGATCAGAGGGATGATAAATTTCTCCGTGTTGTTTAAGGATTCTGGAATATTTCCAGCAGGATCCGTTGTACCAGCCGTTGCATCAGCGGTTCCACCTGTAGTTGCCACACCGTCGGGCCCAGTCCCGGCAGGAGCGCCTATAGTACCAAAGATCGCCGCTGCAGAGGCTATAGTACGAAGAGAAGACTCGGTCTCTATCGAGAAAGTTATAGAACTGGCAGAAGCAATTTCTAAGGCTTGGGTTAGTAATGAAGTTGAAATAGACT
>JARJCN010000156.1:0-56820 GCA_029282135.1 Mycena belliarum
GCATTACGCCGATCCCTTTATCGAAAACCTCTTCGCCCAATTCGCCGGTCTTGCGTTCGTAGTCCAAATTGATGTCCTTCTGCATATTAATTTTCCCTTCAGCGGATGTGGGAACAGTGGCAATGGCTCCGCAATCATGGTCTGTTTGCGCGCGGCTCACACCAAGACTATTGCAACGGCCGGCTCTTCCACGCTCGCGAACCTCACATCCAATCTCTTTCCCTTCGGTCCAATCGCGGATGGGTCGTTCATTCGTCAGCGGCCCGTGGAAGCGTTCAGAAACGGAGCCTTCATACGAGTCCCTGTCTTATTTGGGTGAGCACAAAAATCCCACAGTGGCTGGCATTGCTCAAGTCGGCCAGCTCAAATACCAACGAAGGCGCGAACTGGTCCGCGGAGCTTCCGAATCCCGCTGCCAATACATCCTCTCCAGACGCGACTGAGACAACCGTTTACAACTTCCTCGCCGGGCAGTGGGGCACTCTCACCAAGGCTGCAGTCCAAACTGCCATCCGGCACTACTATCCGCTCTCCGATTACCGTGGCTCCGTCAGCCTGCAAGGCCAGCAAATGTACGGCGAGATGCGGTATATCTGCAGCGCCATGCTGATCACTGGAGCTCTGCACGAAGCTGGCTTGAAGGCGTATCAATACCAGTGAGTGCTTCCAAATCTCGCGTTCATTCGTCTGATATCTGTTAGCTGGGATAATCCGACGCTAGGCTCCGATCATGCCGACGAACTCGCCGCGTTCTTCAACGGGGACCAAGTATTTGACGCTGAGGACCAGGCCCTTGTGGTCGCAATGCGCCGGTATTGGACTTCGTTTGTCACCTCTGGAGTTCCAGTTGCCGCGAGCGCTGCCTCTTGGAAGGTTAGCCTCCATGCACCGTATCTCTGAGGCGTGACTAGCTCAACGACAGAACTATCTAGGCTAGCAGCGACAGCGCTGGCGGCCCACGGATCCTTCTTCATCCCGGGGAAGTTGCTATGGAGCAGATATCTAGTCAGCTCCGGGATCGTTGTGCCTTTTGGCACGGGCTTGCATCCCAGATCTCGACGTAGCCTGCCACCAAAATATACGATTCAACGACATGTATGATCCAATCTTCAGTTTAATCGTATGCATTTCGACCACAATACTGATACTGCCGTGGACAAAAGGTTCAGTCATTGACCGTGTTCCGGATTATGACTTGATTCCAGACATTCAAATAACAACTTTAGAACCCAGAAACATGGAATACCGCTACAAGGAGCCCAGCTACAGAACGTTCCGCTACACCGATAAGCAATCCTTCAATTCCTGAATAGCCCTCTCCGGATCTTCCCATACGAGCTGTAACAATGGGTCAGGCAAACAGCTGTATGGACGAAGTTGACGACGTACAAAATGGTTGATTCCGTCTATAATCTTAAAATGTATCGCCACCTCTGGCGCATCGGCCGCGCGAGATTGGTCCTCGAGGAACCAAGCTGCGTGGATGATGTTCCAGGGCTCTGCGCTGCCGTAGACGTTCCAGAACTTGGCGCCGCTCCACGCGCGTCGCACCGCCAAATCAAAGAGCGCCTTGCGTGTCTGCTCGAACACCGGACGTTCGAACGGAGAAAGTCCGACGATGTTGTCGTATTTCTCGCCCGGAGAGAAATCCGCGATATCCATGAGATCCTCCGGCGTGAGCGCCTCGATAGTAGACAGCCTCCGGGGGTCAGTGTTGTCGTAGGTGAGGTTCTCGAGCTTGCGGGTGGAGAGGTCGCCATGGATGAAGTAGCTTGAGACCCATTTCGCAAATGCGGCGCCGCGGGCTTCGGGCGCGATGGTGGGGTCGGTGTGTGGGATCAACCACCCTGGGGGAGGAGGCAGGCCAAGCGCCAGCGAGGGGGTCTCTGGGCAGAACGGTCAAGACGCAATCGGATGGTAAATACGGAATACGAACGGAGTAGAACCACAGTGCGGACGAAGCTGGAGAGCCTGTCTTTGGTGGGGACGGGGAGCGCTGAGACTGACGCTATCAACGACAACATAAATATGGCGCCCATAGACCACCCGATGAGCGCAATGCCCCCACTCTGGGGAATGGAGAGCTCGACGATTAAGCCGTCGAGGAGAAGGGCGAGATCGACGCCCTGCTGCTCAAGCAAGGTCGCTCGCTCCACTTCGGTGCCTTGGTTGAATCCCGAAAGCTCTTCGGCGCTGAATGAGCTGCTTCCTGGATAACAGCGTCGATTCACGGAGATTATGCGTAGGGAATTGGCGGCCGCATGTGGAATAAGACGCTTGAATGTTCCTATCACAGCAGGTGAGAAGCGACTCAATTAAGGGGATAAAATTCGTGCCGCTATGGAAGGTGTGTCCGTGGATAATGACGAAGGTGGTATAATTGTCGCCAACGATGGCGTTGCCGCTGTCGGTGTAGAAGAACTCGACTCCACTGTGCAAGGTAAAGGAAGGCATTGGAAGCTCAGGACAGGCTGACGGCGCTTTATAGTTATAGACTAGCAAGGTTCATCAGACACCTCTCACATAGGCTCTCCGAGCTCACCTGTTGCTATTCCAATGTTCAGCCCTGACTCTGGGATTGCGGAAAGGGTAGCTTTGAGGGGGACGGAGAAGGAAGCGCGGGTTCTGTATCAGCATAGTAGCGATCTATCGCTTGAGATTGAGTCCGACCCGGCGGCGGGATCTCTGAGCGCGTTGTGGGTCCAGTAGCCCGGTCCATCGAAGGAACTCTGGTTCAGATCGATGGCCTGCAAACCAGGTCTCTGGAGACCGAGAGAAACTTGAGAGAAACAAACGAAAGATATGCTATTTTGCAGGCTCGAATGTGCAAAAGCAAAAATAGTGTGGCCGTAATGATCCAAAGCGGCGGTTGATTTGTGGTGATTGTGATTCCTGGAATGATCCATGGAGCTTTTTATGGACAAGGCACTGCCAAAACGGACGCTCGGGGAATGCCGAGGGCTACGCTCGACCCTTAGACGTCAGACAATCAAGCAAGACACAAACAAGATAGTAGTTCAATTTCGAACGAACAAGTGTCCGGTACATGATTTCCTATAACAGCTTCGATAGACATACGGAACGGGGTGCATTGGGTATCTCCTCCTCGCACTGCACTACACTACGCACACGCGGGGAACTCGGCAGGTTTGGCATTTATATCAAGCTTCAGAAGAAGTCAGTTGCGAGCGGAATCCGAAGGTAAACGCTTACCGAGTTGGTTTCGAAGTCGAGCGCAGAGGGGTTCTTCCGGGGACCCTGCGTCGTCGGAATCGTGCTCAGTGGGATCGAGTTCCAGCCCTTGTCGCTGGACTGCATCTTGTCGCGGATGTACTGGCGCGCGTTCAATCTTGATTGAAGCCGGTTAGTCCGAACTGAGGAGGTGGGTGGGCACTTACGTGGCAAGCATGCTGTTCATATAGACTGAGGGGAGTGCGTGAGTTGATAGCGGGCGACGACGGAAACGACACGAACGTTTGCTGCTGGGGGCGAGGCCGACGAAGAACCAGAATGTATCAGGGAGGACGAGAAACTTATAGAGATGAGTACACGTCAACAAACGAGAGCCAGGCGTACCAGAACCATGGTGGCACCCGAAGACAACGTCGTCAGAACGCCCCGATTTATGGCGTGGTAGATGAGTGTATCCACCATGGTGTTAGTTCTGTGTCCAAGTTGAATGAACGAGCTGCATGCGGACCAGAGCGTACCTCATCAGTTCACCCTTTTGACTCTCGAGGAAAATGCATAGATAGACCGTGATGAGGACGTCGCAGGCGAGCGAAGCGGCGGTTTGCAGTGTGGTGATTGCCTGACGAAAGACTATAAGGCCCAGTAGACCAAAACCAACACGTCGTCGTACGTACCTTCGTCTCGCCGAGCTTCAAGTAAGAACGGAGCTTATACCTAGGAAGTCATTGAGATGAGATCAATGGCGTTGTCAATGGGCGTACGAAAGAATGGTCTGGGCAATTCCGGCCGCTATCGAACTGTGAGAAGAACATAATTTGCGAGAAAAGGACAGACAAATTTGAACCAGGGCCAACGCGAGCTGGACCCGGATTAGAAAAAATCCCTGGGTAGAAAGCGAACGGACATACGATCGTGTAGATCCCAATGGCAGCGAGGCTGAGTCTTCCGCGGCCTTTGGTAACTGAAAGCTGGCTTGAGATAACAGGTGAAGGGGCCGATGGACGCTTACGCTGGTAGATGCGACTGGCAAAGAATCTAGACAGAGGTCAGCAAGCTGGGAGGATCTTCGGAAGAGCCGTACATCTGAACAGTGAAGGCCGAGAGATACTGAAGAGATATTGAGAGACGATTTATGTAGCAGCAGCGAACAACTCACACTGGCGAGCAGCTGCAACTAGATGTTGACAAACACGATTAGAACCTCCCGCACATGTCCAGCGCCACATACCGAATCTTCCCTGTGAAGCGTGAGCATCCAAGACGATCTAGAACGGGGAAGATTGACCATATCAAGTTGGTTTGAAGTTCGCCAAACATTTCCACGAAACGAGAGTAGGAGGACCGGAAAAAGAAGACGACTTGGACGGTTTCCAAAAACCTGGGAATAAGTTAGCGGAGGCTGCGCTGCGGAGACAGAACGCACAGGACAACCATGACCGTTGACTTGATAGAGCGACCGTCGCCGGGGCGGCCAGCGAAGTAGATCCAACCTTGGAGAAGGCCGATGCCGTAGAGGATCGTCTCGACGAAGAGAGAGACAAACCAGACGCCGTATGTTGGGCCGAGCGAGTTGGCCATAGCAAGGAGTGAGCTGAAGGAAAGTGGGGGGAATAAATTTGGTTGGAACTGGTGCGCACCTTAAATACTCAACAACAACAATTTTGGTTGAACCTGAGATTTGTGGCATTGATCGCGATTCGCGATTCGCGGTTCGCGATTTTCTGGAATATGACAAAGAGGCGGTTCTTCTACGCATCGCAACCTGAGGTGCCAGTGATAGAGTTGAACGGTGAACCTGCACCAGTGTGTCAGCCCCGTTGTTCAGTCAGACTCACCCAGGGAGATTTGGTCCTGTGCGAAACTGGAGTAAGTATGCGAGGCTGGTGGTATACACCGCGGTCGCGAAGTCCAGGCGTGAACCATGGTGCCACACAATTTAAACAAGAATTAAGCTTTGTCTAGCGATGTCGCATTTGCCGATGTCACAATTTGCCAGCACGGCCCGGACTGGGGGCGCATCTATTATCAGGCCCTGGGAAGCTCCACCAAGGGGTTGTCCGAAATTTTGGGTTTTTGAGCTCAGATTTTGACGATTTCCTTGTCCGATTTTGGGTTTTTGAGGCCCAAAAGTTGCCAATCCTTGTCCAGATTCTGGGTTTTTGAGGTCGTTGGAGACAATTTTCAAGAATTTGGTAGGTTCCGACTTTGACCCGTCCCGAACTCCGATATTGCCGTGCACTGCCGCTATGCTCCGAGATCCCGAAAAGAGCGAAAAATCGCGAAAATCAGCGACCTGTGACGCATTTTGGTGGGGTCACGTACGTACGTGACGCGTGACAATCCCTGTCCAACTCTGGGTTTTTGAGGGCCTCGACGTCGAAAAAGTTGGGTTTTTGAGGCCGAGATCGTAATTTTTTTTGGACAACCCCTTGGTGGAGCTTCCCGGGGCCTCTATTATCTGATTCTTCAGGGATTTCCCTTTTCAAGCAAGCTGCATTGAAGTAACCTAAGGCATAACGTGAGCTATCTCTGTGCGCAGAGAGACCGCACTATGTAGACTTACACCAAAATATCCTTTCTATGTAAGTATACGACCTGCCAGCTGAGGCTGCCACGAGGCGGTCAAGAAATGGAAGTCAAAGGAATGCCTTGTAGATACCGGCTGTCACAAGCTTGCGATTGCAAGGAGATGAAGCTATACCTGCAAACAAAATGAGCGTCTCACGGAGGCTCGAAGCACTCACGCGCGGACGTTCGTGACGGTTTCCGGAAAAGCCTGGATTGGTCACGTGCTACTGGCTACGACAAGCAGGGCCAAGCCGCAGCGTGTCTGACGGAAAAGCGAGTCGAAAAGCGCGTCGAGGTTTCAGCAAGCGCCTGGGTTTCGCGTCCAGCGAATATATATCAACGTAAACAACCGCGTTATGCACCATTCTTACAAAAACATTACAAAACAGTCCCGTCACCCCAAGTCCGATCACGCAATGGTAAAGTTTGACGAGGTGCCAGTGAATGATGAAATCGACCCGATGAAGGGCTTCGAGTCGCCGAAGTACCGCAGACGGTAGGTCCCAGCTGAAAGCTCGGGTCATAAAGAAGGAAGGGGATTGCGAAGAAAGCACGGACCTGGGGTTCCAGACTCGATCGTCCAGGAGACGTTCACGTTGCTCGTCGCGAGGAACGTGTTGACGCGCGTCCACCGGTATATGGTGGACGGGTGCGAGTCCGAGCGGACGGCCTTCCACGCGCCGGAGATGAGCTGGTCGACGCTCAAGAATGTGCCCTCCAGACGCAGGTTGTTCTGCGCGGCACAGTCAGCGGAGGGCAGGGTGCAGGGTGGGGCGGAAACGTACCCGGGGGTTGGCACCAACAAACTGCGCCACGACCGTGTCGCCGGCCTTGTACGTCGTCTTGGCCACGTCGACCAAGACCTGCCCAAAGCTCTTCCCGATAGGCGGGGCGTCGAAGACGACGCCCGTCTGCAGGGAGAGGGCGCTCGAGGTGAGCTCCGGTGGGGCCGCGTCCGAGGAGGGTGTGCCGGAGGGCTTGTCCGCAAGGAAGGGGACAAGGCTCGTGTACTTGTCGATGTACGCCTCGAGGGTGCCTAATGGAAGTGGGGTCAATAATGCCAGGGCCAAGAAGAGGGGGACAACGACGTACGGGGTCCGAAGATGGTCGAGGCGCCCTCGTATCGCTGGACAGCGTATTCCTCGCGAGTCGTGATATAATGCGCGTAGGTATTCGCAGGCCCGGCGACGACGACGTAGGCACTGTCGTCAATGATCTTAGAGGCGATGAGCTGCGCGCGGACAGCATTCCTGCAGAGATATATATGAGCACTGAGTATGAGGAGACGCCACATGACGCACCGCAGGCGGCGGCCAGCCATAGTCGTGAGCTCTCCCGGAACGATGATCATGACTGAATACATTATCAGCACTCGTCCGGCTACAAGGACGACGGGGGCTTACCGAGATTCCCGACTTTGAACATCTGTAATGAGAGGTCAGCGACCATTGGACGAGACATGCGCGATCTTACCTGGATGTCGACCGTGCTGGGGGACCATGGGTAGGGGAAGCTGGCATATCCCTACACATACAGAATGAGCCGATGCCTGACATCCGTATGAAGCCGTACTGACGGTGTTGAGCAAGATGGGCTTGGGCGCTTGGCACGCTGTTTGAGCAGCCGACGGAATGGGAGTGATGAACGACTTGACAATCTCCCAGAGCGGATTCCTTTGTAGTATATCAGAACTGCGATGGTACAGGAGCAAGGAAGTGACAACACTTACTGCGACGTGGAGTTGTCACCCTGGATGAAGTCCAGAGCTCCGGGACCATCACTGTGTTTATAATGTCATCGACAGCCGACCAGGGAGCATAATGCCACAAACGTCGTTCCGCCTGCAAACGAGTAGCCTGCAGTAGGATGAGAATCCTAACACGAGGAGCTTGGGAGAGTGAGACACACCCATCGCTGCCGGGCACGTTTGGGCTGTTTGTCCATTGGGAAGGGTGAAGGTGTGGTTTGCCCTGATCAGACATCAGTCCAGTCCGGACACCGCGCACCGCGACGTACATGTTAAGGTAGACGTGCACACTCCGCACGCTCCCAGTCACCGGCTTGAGGTTCGAGCTCATAAGCGACTTGGCCGCGTCCACCTGGACCTGCGCGATCATCTCGTTGGAATGGAAGCCGAGGTTGTCGAGCGTGAAGCCAGGCCCGCGTCCGTGGCAATCCTGGACCGTACCGCCGCAAGTAGAGGTATTAGCCTGGCAGGGCATGCCGTCGTATGGTTTACCGGGAGACTCGCAAAACGCTCCGAGGCTGGGGGTCCTTGAGTAATGCATCGAGAGGCGTGAGCCGGGGGGAAACACACATATTGGGGCTCGTGTCGCCGACATTGGCCTGCGCGAAACCGGCAACAAAGGTCTGGGATCCGGGCATGGCATTGGGCTCGATAGATGCTATAAATAGTGTCAGCGGTCACAGTCGTAGTAGTGAATGAAGGAGGGCGGGGAGCTTGCTCGGTTACGGGAGACTAACTCACCTTCGTAGAGGTACGCCGCCATTCCCTTGTTGTCCGTGCTGACAAGGGTGTTATTCTACGAAGCAGTTGGTCGAAGACAAAGTTCAGGTATTCCAGTTGCTCACTTCGTAAATGCTCGTCCCATGCACTGGGAACCAGCTCAGGAAACCACGAGTCCCAAAGGAGAGCAAGCTCATGATCTTGTCCTGGTCATCGCCCTCGTTGACGTACAGAGCGCGCTCTTCAGCCGGGTTCGCCAAGTAGGCTGTGGGGCTGCGGTTGCGGTTGCCACCGGTCACGGTGGTATTGCCCAGAGAGAGTGTGCCGGTCTTGAGCGACGCGTGGGCGCGATCGACGGCAAGGACAACACCCTGCACGATGGCATTATACGTCTGAGGTACAAAACCCAAGGCAGTAAGCTGGGTAGAAGTGTAAGATCGTTGCCAGACAAGGTTCACGAGTAAACTACCTGAGGCAACAGGTTCTCCAGGTAGCCGCCAACGCCGCTGTGTTGGTGGGTGCTAGAGAGGGCGAAGTTTTGTGCGGTATAAAGGGACCCGTACTTGGCCGCAAGTGCCGCCAAAATTGCGCGACGAATACCGGTGTCGCCCATGGCAATGTCAGCATTGATGAAAACGACACGGTTGGCGGTGTTGTCTGTCTCGCCGATGATGAAGGCGCGTGCGCGCTGACGCTGATGCAGGCCCGTGTCGGTCTGCGCTAGGGAAGCATAACCCATCATGTCTGACAAAACGAAATCAGCGAAAATCCAGGGCAACAGCGACGACACTCACTTGTTTCCACCACCGGGCCTGTGATATCAGCGATCCCGAGCCCCAGAAGGTACTGTGATTGGGCTACAGCGTTGAGGACCGAGGTGCAAAGCACCAAGAACGACGGCAGTAGGAGGCGAGCCATTGCAGGGCGAGGGAGTTGGGCTGCGCAATGAGCCCCGGGAGGTGCATATGATATCGGGTCCAGGAAGGGAGCATCTGATGAGGTGACCTAGCCGAACCACATGGACCATAGTGCACGATGTCTCCGACGAGCGACTTGTGCGCGCTTCACGAAAGAAGCAAGCTCACACGGGACTCGTGAGGCTTATAAGGGCTTACAGCTCGAGCTTCGAACTATTATTGGCAAGTGAGCAGCTGTGAGCAGACGAACAGGGACGACGAGACGAACGCAGCATACGCATATCCCGTTTCATGCCACCTCTAGCATATTGATCAAGAACCTGAGGGCATTTTTTTTCCCCACGACGCGAGGGGGAAGGCTCCGCCTCTACAGGTTATTGGTAGAGTCATGGTTCGTACAAGGTTCCTATATCCGTAACATCCCCGAACGTGAAAAGGTCCGAGTCGGAGTCGCTCATCTCGACATTGTTTGATTGATTCTTTCATCCGACTGGGTCAGAACTATGCGAAGGTTCTAGGGTCGGGTGTCATGAGTACAGTCTGAGGCGGACAGCTGAGCCTGACAGCTGACACCGTACTTACTATAGGGCCCCAGTACGTTCCTGCTGCGAGGAGACATGGGAAAATGAGAGAAATTCTTCGTCTTGTCCGAGTCACAGCCTTCGTCACGGTGGCCGGCGCGACATCCCGCATCACGATCACATGATGGATCGCGTGTCAGAAATCTGTTGTGGCTCTCGAGGCGCAGTCGCGTAGGTTACACGTCACTTTTATCTCCGGTCCCAGCTCGTCATGAATGCGGGACGCGAGATAGCCTAAGTTTTCCAGCGACAATGTTACTGAACGCGATGTCATGACGTCAGAGAGTCGTGATACAACCATGCGAGGTACGAGCACCTTTTGGAAATTGGTTGTAGCGTCTGTTTATTAAGAGACTATGACAGAGACTAGGCAGGGTTGGTGTACCGATGAAAGAGAAAGCTGGCCGGAGGATGAGTGCGCAGGAGGAAAAGCTCTGATAAGTATTTGGCTCTAGCTAAGACTTAAACCTTGTGTCAACAGGTGCCAGTCTTTGAATATGTACATGCTTGTTGCACGCCGTCGATTACCCAGTCCTTGCGACTGGGGTGACCACAAGATTAAGCAGGCATATGCTTCTTGAATCACGGAACATATCCAGGACTTCCCTGAAATGATTTTAGGGAAGTCCTGGATATGTATGATTTCAGGGAAGTCCTGGATATGTTCCGTGATTGAAGCATATGTACTAGCCTGGCTTTCGAGAGCTGATGGAGGGATGCCACGGTATTCGGGGTGCTCGTGTCGGAGTACTTAGCTGTGCCAGGTAACTATAAGTAAGTCTCGGAAAGATTCCGCATTATGTGATTGAGTAAAATGCCTTAAGTTCTCTCGCGACAGAATCCTATTGTCTTCGCGGTTCAGGCCTAAGTGCCTTGTGGGTTCCAGGTACTAGTAGCGAAAACACTGTAGATAATGCACAGAAAATTAGACGCAAAAGGGAGATGACTCCTCCCTTATGAATTACAGCTGCCCCTTGCACTCCTGAGTGAGGTTGTTCCTGTTGAGAGAAGATCTTATCCATATAATCTATTTGTTGGGTTGCCAAATAGCCCTGCTAGATATTCGGCACATCCCGCCCTATCCCGCCCCTCCTTACTTATTATTGCTCGCTTCGCTCGCAATTATCCACTAAAGGGCAAGACTCCATCAGCCTTTTGACAATTAGATTGTGGGTTGTTTGGGGTTTTGAGGTTGTCGACAAGCTCACAACTTCAAAATCAAAAAATGATCCCTCCCAAATGATGAAACAAGATCAGGACACCTCCTGAAAAAAAAAAGTTTTTTGAAAAATTTTGAGGTTGTGGCAAAATCGGACTCACCTTGTGAGGTTGTGAGATTGCAAGGTTGAATGACCTTTTCTGGGGTTGTTTGGGGTTGTACAACCTCACAACCTATCTGTCAAAAGTCTGATGTCAGGCTCCAAACAAGAACAAATTCTACGCCGATTCCGAGAACATGATCGGGATTGACAGAATGGCTTCAAACTCACTCAAAATCCTCTCTGTGAGTCCAACACTCTGCATTATGAAACTTCTGACATGAAGCTTCTGTTTCACTCAGTTTGGCCTCTAGGGGACCTCAGGAGGAGTGTCCTCGGGTCCACCTCAAGTGGGATCACGTGGCCTCAAGATTGAGCAGATTCCGGTGCGCATCGCTTCTCGTCCTCTTGGTGAAAAAAAGTTTGAACCCCCCCCCCCCCAAATAATTCTTCACAGCAATTACAAAAAACACTGTTTTCGAAGCGAGCACCCGGCGCGGTCGCGGATCTATATTATTAGTTACTGAATTGTGATAAGGATCGCCCGCGGGTCGCCAATCATCCGGTTGCATGCGGGGGCACACACATGATGCGGGGTACCGCAGGGTACCGCGCGTTATGTAAAAACGCGGGGTGCAGACTCGGAGCACATTTACATAGTCAAATCGAAATTTCCACTGTCCAGGAACTGTATAGGGGGAAAAGCTGGGGAAATTCTGTTCCTTGTTCCGCGTGGGTTCGAATAAGTTTAGGTACATACTGTACCATTTCGACCAAGTGTTCACCGGGTGTGACCAGTGACCATAAGTGTTCATTTGCCAAGTGTTCAACTGGCGGCGGGACGTGTGACACCTATTTCCAGTGTTCAGCATGGTTGAACACATAAAATCCGACGGTTTTGGGCCAAAAATGTTGGATTTGGGATGAGTTTGTGCTCAAAACTTCAATAATCAGCAAGATATTGGACAGGAACCTGGACGGCCTGCAATATTATGGAGCCCAGCGATTGAGAAAAAATTCGGGTTTTTGCCCATTTATATTGTTCAGACGGCCAAGTGTTCAGCCCCCTGGTGACCTGTGACCACTAAAAAAAGGGTTCAGTTCAGCGGCCGCTGTGACCCGTGACTGAACTTCCGGTCGAAATGGTACAGTAGCCCAATACCAGAGTAGCATAGTTGTATCCCCAGCATGTTCCAAAATGAGACTGCACCACTGGTAATCGATGATATATTATTCTGATCTTGTCTTTGGGTCTCGGTGCTCCCTTACCTCAACACTGTGGTCCTTGGAGTATCATGCCTACATCCACCTGTGGAGCAACAACTCGCCGAGTATGTTGTTTTCAAGTTTTCAACAGCACCTCATCTGTGAAACTGATGTTCCCTAGGCAATGGTACTTACAACCATGCGAGGTACAAGCACATTTTTGTTTGTAGCGTCTGTTTATAAGAGACTAAGGCAATGGTTCGACGATGCGATGAAGTTATTCCCCTCGGGGAGCCTGTCACCCCCGCATCGGGAGAAGTGGTCACCAGAATCACGGTCGCAAAAGGGATGTTTGCCACCGTCTCCATCTGGTGCATGAACAGGTCAGAGGTGTTCTGCAGCCCTGACGCAAAGGCCTTCATGCCGGAGTGGTGGCTCACCCTCCCCCTCCGTGCGAAAGAGATCCAGTCTGAATAGGGCCACCATCATCTGCTCAGGTTCCTCGACATGACACGCACCTGTCTTGGGAAATCATTTGCCCTGGCAGAGTTCAAGGTATGTTCTGCGCGCATAGTGTATGGGCGGGATGCTGAGGGTGTCAGGTGGTGCTGTCCATTCTTATCGGGGATTTCGTCTGCGAGTTCCCTGGGGGACCAAAAGCTTGCTGCGAACGTGCCAGTGCGAATGATCATCGATGGTTGAATGATGATGTTGAATGATGGTTTAGGGCACAGGCATGGCACCGCATCACCGGCTTCTAACAGGCCGATGGCTCTGAATACTACGGACCGTATACGGCCGTTTACGGCCATATTACGGCCGTATTCTTACGGCGACTTACGGTGTACGGAGAGCCGGAGCTGTAACCGTAAAGCTTGCAGCTCAGCGGCTTACAGTACGGCTACGGTGACCGTAAACCGTAAGTACTTACGGATACGGTGCCGATCCCTAGAACGTCCTCTTCGAGCACAATACATCCCAGGAATGGTTCCAAGCATTCCTTCTATTGCTTGGGCTCAGAATTCTCCAGAAGGTCCACTGCAAGCGCCCCAAACTCGAGATAGGGGCTTTTGGTTCAATAATATATGCAGAAATGTAAACGCCGAACCGTGCCGGAGTACGTTCCAAATGCGCGTTAAATATCTGAATGTGTCCCCTCCGACAACGTTCCGCCATATCCGACCAATATCTGGTCGTGCCGCAGGGCACATCCCCACAATTCCCTTTTTGAGCCACAAACGTAGCGCCCGCCTTAGAAATAAATTCAAAGTTGAAGGCACCATTTCGGCGGTCACAAAATTCATCCAGGGACAGAAAATGAGCGCAAGCGGCGTTGATGCAGATGGTGTGCTTCAATCTATATGAGCCTGGGCAACGCACGCCTTAGCGTTAGGACACCGTGCGCAGTCCTGGATAGCATGTGACTTGTTCCTCCGATAAATCAACATCATTGTCATCAACTACAAGTCCCCTACAATTATTATACACACTGAACCCGAGGCGTGTATTCGCAGGCATACTGTAAACTGACAAAATTACATCTCCAGGATATATGAGTGAGATAAGTAAGTAACGAGTGTTCTGTTTTCTTCTTTCTTTTCTTTCCTCCCTAGAACCCGACGAAGCCTAGAACTCGACGAAGCTCGCGCCCTTATGGTCGTTCTTCTCGTACTCGCCCCCCCTCTCCGCATCCGTCTGCTGCTTCCTGCTGCTGCCGAACGGGAGCGCGTCGAGCGGGATGCCGTCGTCCCTTGTGACGGTGTACTGCACGTCCTTCTGGATGCGCACGACGGTGCCCGCGCCCGCGGCGGTCTCGCCGCCGTACCCGTGCGTCGGCGCCTTCGTCGACTCGATGATGCGGTGCTTGGTGTCCGTGCGCCAGACGCGGTTGTTGAGGTTCGAGAGCATGCACCTGGGCGGCGTCAGCGTAGGGGAGATGGATAAGGGGGCCGACGTACAGGGAGTAGACTCTGCCGATGGTGATCTGCGCGGGTCAGAGCGGGGCTTGTCAGCGAAGGGGGGACATCACCTCGAGCATCAGTGCGGCTGGTTCGATGGTTAGCTTTACGATGATGTTATAGCGCAAGGAACGGCGTACTGTTGGTCTCTGGCTGCAGCTTGAAGAGCACGATGGTGACGATGCTGTAGAGACTCAGTCACGAACCACGGAGCCAGCGAAACGCATACGTCACGGCGGTGGTGATGGAGCCGTTCCTTACGGCCGCGATGGAGAGGCGGCTGAGCAGGCTAGAGGTGAAGAGCTCAGGATGATTAACACTGCGGGGGGCAAACGATTCACTCGCGTGTGTCGCCCCGCCCAATCTCGGATTGGAGGTTGCGGAACGTGCGCACGAGGATGGCCGTGATGAACTGAGATACGCGATATGTCAGCAGAGGTGGAAGCCCGAGGGAGTAGAATATGCTTGCAAAATCTGCGGCGATACAGCCTGAGAGCCACACAGTGACCCACCTGCGGAAATAAAGTCAACCATAGAGAGGGCGAGCTCTAGAAACACGTACTTCACGAGCCCCGGTCGTGCTGCGATCGACGAGTCTAAGATGAGCGTCCCTGGAGAAAATTGTTGTTTACCGCTGGCGGGATTGGGGACTAGAGCGTACCTGCTGTGGCCCCGGCGCCTGCAACGCCGACAGCTATGAACAAGCCGATGATGGGTAGCCAGAACCATTGCTTTGTTCTAGCATTGAATAAGATCAAGAGAAAGAGCGAGGTCGCAGAACTTACAAACGGAACAACATGCGCGTCAGGAAAATCTGCACTGCGGCGCCGGTGATGCCTGTTCCAGTAACGTAGCCGGCGATGCCCCACGGTCTAGCGCGTTCAAGAAGCGTGTCAGTTGAGTTTGTGAGACGTGCTCACTGGGAGATAAGGTAGGCCTGATATTCGTTGCTCAGTGTCGCGTGAAACAGAGATAATCGACTTCGCACCTGTTCGCCCCAGTGCTGAAAAGATGAAATCAGCGAGCTTCAGCGCGAAGGGATATCCTGGCTCACCGTGACCATGTACAAGTACGTCGATGACAGACACGCGACAACCGTCAGCGTGTCCCCCGTGAGAGCAATCAGCACCATAATCTTGTTGAATGCTGCATCTGCAGGACACGGAATGTTCAGCGGCACTGGGATGGGGGATGTTGAGTTGGACACACCGTTTTTATATCGACCGAAGTACTTGGCAATCCTTCGACGGGGGATTAGCTGCGCTCGTCAGGCAGATGGAAGGTCGATACTCCTTCAGTCTGCAAGGAGATCAGTTGTGCGTTTAGCTCATCGAAACAAAAAGGCGCACTCGAGCGTAAATAGTCTTAGCGGAGGAGGTCAGCACCATGAAGACGGAGGACGGAGTACTGGACGACAGCGTACACCATATTGGCCCAGGATGACATCAAGAGACAGCTGAAGGAGGGCGGGGTCAGCTACACAGCTGGCACCTCGAGGATTGAGTGACCCTAGGCTCAGATCGAATTGGTTCCCCATGCTGAATCGTGGGGGACGGGTGCGAGACAGGTGCGAGAGTCTCCACAGAGAGCGGCGAGGCGAAATTCATACGTTAGTCTCGGAAACCCCATTTGAAGCCCATTCTGCCGGCAATTCCGACATCGTGATCTATGTCTTCTGTAGGTTCTTTGACCCGCGACCAACCCGCGACCCTGTTTGGATGTCTTCCTTGGTCCTCGCTACCATCCGTTACCACCTCCGACAATCACCTGAGCGGCCGGGTGCAAAAAAAAATTCAGACCCCCGAACCTCGCAAACTGGAACTCATCCTGTACTAGGCTAGGATTCAACAGCCGTAGCGAGTACAGGGTGCCTCGGAGTTTGAATCATGTGATGGCTCAGTCCTATAGTATACACGATTCTGAACGACTATCTTCAGAAAATCGTGCCAGGCATACTATAGAGGCTGAAACGAGCCTATCCTGTACTACTTGTGCGAAAATGCATCCCGGAAATCCAACGGTTCCCCCTTCCTGTATTGTCGGAGACAGAAGGACGGGGAACTGCCAAGTCGGACTTCGATCAGGGCAGTTTCTGAGGCGGCACCTCGGCCGGAGACGGCGACTGACCGGAGTCCCCAAAAGTCGCCGCAAAAACTTACCCGAACGGGCCTACTCGGCCTCTGGAAGATATTGTCCGAATTTTGGACCTTGGGGCCACACCTGGAGTTTGATGGGAATTGCCCGCGCTTCGGTCGAAGTTTGGGCAAAAGCAGGCAAAAGCTATCTGAATTGGGTCCCGAATTCTCCGTTGATCCTGCGTTTCAACTTTCGTGGCCTGTCTCGGCAATGTCTCACTAGCCGTAACATTCCCACGGAGCGCTTGTTCCGCAGTGAAAGTGATGGGCGGAATACTAATAGCTACCAGAATGTCTTGGACGACGGCAAACGGGAAGTTGCATGGTGACAATCCTCTCAGAAGTCTCTCATGTCGGTCAAGTGGACAGAAAGTGCTGAGATCCTCCGCCGCTAAGCGAGAGAGCGGATTCGGGGGCTCTTCGTCCGTTCGACCGCATTGAAAAGCGAAAAGGGCCGGACCGTGGGCGGCGGCCCGGGCTAGGCCCTTGCTCGTTAGCCAGGCTAACGACCGCCTCCAGTGGTAATTTTGTGGCGAGTCCACTAAGAGTTCACCTTGACAGGACTCGACCAATTCAATTGAATTGATATTTGAGGGGGTTTTTTTTGAAATGGGTCTCAAGATACAATAAGCAATATATACGCCACCGCCCACCGGAGCCACCTTTTGGGTTGGGAGTTTCCTTGTTTACGATTACGGTACGGCGACTGGTAGATCAATGCCGTAACTCTTTGCTTCCCACTTCAGCCACGGTCGCCCACACACTTGCTACACACAAGAATGGCTCTCCTAGAGAGAAACCCACTCCATCTAGTCACCGCGAGCGTACGGGCGTCCGCCAGCTCATTGAAAATAAAACATTTGTCTTTTCAACGGTCTGATCCACTCCAGTGTTCGACGTTTTCTTTGTTGACAAGTTGACCGCACGATCGACCCTGTGACACCCTCCCTACGCTTCCTGGATCCTCTCAAGAGAACATCTCGATGTCATCGATAGCGGAGCTTGACTGGAGAGGTATACAAGACAAAGGCGGACCATTATCCGATCTCAATTTCTCCCTCCCTACCTCCCGCTCTCACTATGGATCCAGCTTCGTACCACGACCTTGTTACGCCCCGTGGTATCAAGTACCACTATTTCTACAGTGCCCCAGCTGAAGGCAAACCGACCGTCGTGTTCCTTCACGGCTTCCCCTCCAATGCGCTCGAATGCTGGAGGCACCAGGTCGCCTTCTTCGTGAAACAGAACTACGGTGTGCTCGCGCCCGACCTGCTCGGGTACGGCGGGACGGACAAGCCCACGGACGTCGCGTCCTACGCCAAGAGCCTCATGTCGGCCGACATCATCTCCATCATGGACAAGGAGAACATCAACACTAAGGTCTACGCGATCGGCCACGACTGGTGCGTGTTCTAAATACCCTTTCTGACGCGGTGTTGATCTTCAGTTCCAGGGGATGCGCATTGACGTCTGGGTTGGCGACGTTCTACCCCTCGCGCTTCGCCGGGTTCGCGTTCCTGGCGCTCGGTTATCTCACGCCGGATCCGGAATTTGAGATCAACTCTTTCTACGCAAGCTACAAGGCTACCGCCGGGCATGAGTGCTTTGGCTACTGGCAGTGCGTATGATACCCGGTGTTCAAGTACCGCCGCTCATCTGCGGCAGCTTTTTCAAGGAGGACGGGGCCGACAAGGTCATCGCAGACCATGTAAGCGTCGCTGCGACCGCCCTTTCATCGCTGATAGATATGGTGTGCAGATCGACGCGTTCATGAACATCCTGTATCCGCATGACGCGAAATCGTGGTTCACTGACATGGCGCCGCGCGACAAGCTCAAGGAGTGGGTGGTCAGCGACAAACGCACCCCGCCCCCTTCGTACCTGACCGAGGCGGTCAGTCATTCATCCCCCTCACCATCGTTTCACCTTGGAACCTTTCTTTCAGGATTTCGCCCGCCAAAAAGCCGAGCTTCTGAAAGGCGGGCTGGCGGGGCCGCTGTGCTGGTACAAGCAGTACGCCACCGGCGCCGTCCTCGAGGACGACAAGCGTGAGTTCCCGCCTTCCCGTCCACCCTCGCCCCATGCTGAATACTCCTGTATATTGCTAGTTGCGCCGAAGGAGAACTACGTTATCAAGCAGCCCGTGTTCTTCGCCGCGACGCACGAGGACTACATCTGCGTCCCCAAGGTCGCGCTCGTCTCGATGAAGGACGTCTGCCCGAATCTCACTGTGCGGGACTACCAGACTGACCATGTGCGTGTCTTTCTTTTCTTCCGAATTCCAAACCAGCCATCGAACAAAGCTGATGGGATCGATGCGCAGTGGGTCCAGCTTGCCGCGCCGGAAAAGGTCAACAAGGATCTGTTGGAGTGGATCGAGAGCTTATAGATTTGTCTCCTATACAAAGACAGATGCTATGGCAGTCCGAACTTGAGCCTTGTTGTACTACTGACAGCCCGCATTGCTTTGATTTTTCATTCAGTGGATTGTGGAACAAGACAGTCTCCGCAAAAGTCAAGCTTTGTTGTGTAGACGCGAAACTTGGGAACGAGCAAGTTTTGTGTCGAGCGTGTCACTCACCTCTCGGCCATTCCCATTATTGTACCGCAGCCGTTTCTTGTCGAACCGGAGCGCGAGCAGCGGTTGTTTAACTACCCTATGCTAGGCTCAAGGATGAGAGGAATCGGCTCTGAATCAGGCGATCCGCGACTCGAACAGTGAACATCTTATTTGATTTGATTTCTAGTAAGCTCTATTGCTAAACCACCTTGCGAGCATTCGGCATCCACCGTATTTTCCCTTCTCCTGATGAGACTTGGGCTCAGAAAGGAATATAAATAATTTACCTATGTAGGTCCGAGCCTCTGCAGCAGATGGCGCCTGCCAGATCTCCTCCCTATCGTTCATTGACAGGTTTGACTGGATCTTCAGCACCCCGTTCTTCGGGCTTTACGGCGCAGATATATTACCATATACAGAGCATGTGGGATCAAGACGGACTTGCTGCTCTTGGTCTGCAATCCATTTCACTGCGTGTGTTGAACCCCCTCGGGGCATTCTGGAGTACGTTTTGTCCACTTGATGAGTCTCAGTCACCGTGGAACATCTGCCAGAGGGATGAGAGCGGCACGAAGACAAGATTTCGGGGCCGCATAACATCATATCGGAGTTTTCAACTTTTTCAACCATGGTTGAAATTATCACGTGAGCAGTATCGCATAAAAAACCATTGAGGCGGGTATTTGATACTAAAAATGGCGGTGCATTCCATAAGGAAAGGACGGATCTTCTCTGCCACTTTCAGGCTTGTGCATCCAGGCTTGATTGCGACGGAACGGCCGATGCAATAAATATGGAGGCGTCAGTCAAACGCGTCTGACCTTCATGAGCCTTCATGGGCACGCTCCGGTCAACGACCTTTGGTCGCGGAATGATACCGTGGTGCGTCCCGATCTCAGTCTCGAGTCCCCCAGGGAGCTCGAAGACGAAGTTCCTGAGCACCGCCTGACGCCCTTGCAACGCCCTTGAGCATTCCGCACGTACACCGGTACCATGCACAGGAGAACATACCGTGAACTCTGCCAGGGCAAACCATTTCCCGAGACAGGTGCGCGGCACCTCGAGGAACGTGAGTAGACAGTGGTGGTAGCCCTGAATCTCTTTTGCGCGGAGGGGGTCAGCGTTGAGGGTGAGCCACCACTGTATGTTGGGGCCCCAGAAGTTAGAACGCCTTTGACCTGTTCATGCACCGGATAGAGACGGTGGTGAGTGTTTCTTTTGCGACCGCGATTCTGGTGACCACTTCTTCCGACGCGGGGGTGACGGGCTCCCCAATCGGAATAAGTCAGTTTCGCAGACGAGGGTCTCATGAAAAACAACATACCCGGCGAGTTGTCGCCTCTACAGGGGGGTGTAGGCGCAATATCTCGAGGACCACAGCGTCGAGGAAGAGGAGCGAGCAAGGTACACCCACAAAAAAATCTGCTACACTGACTCCTAAAAGTGGATTAAGGGCGGCCAGACCCGCATCAAGATATATCGATATAGATACGCACGCACTGGACGTGGTTTCGTAGCCTGAAGACACGAGCAACGAGTAAAAGAGAACAGAGTGAACGCACCGGTGATCAGCAGAACATTCTGATTCCTCTGGACGCGAAAATGGAAATGTGGGCCCAGGGCTGCTCGTCGCGTAGTGTCACACCACGTGATAGAGGCCTCTCTATGACTCGTTCACTGCGATGCAAGTCCGCTGATGGTCGATGGAAGCAAAACGCGGCGACTCTTCGAGTCAGGGAGAACCCCCGTTGACTCAGTCTCCTCGGGCGCACTTGGCGCATCAAGCACGGCTTGGTCGGTCCCGACGTCTCAAAGGGGCAAGTCCGACGGCGGGGCTGTGCGAGCTCGGCAAAAGAGCCAAGACAGAGCCTCCTTTAAAGTGCAAAGCACCCGCCTTGGACCAGCACCATGGCCCTTGTTCAACCCCCCGAAGCCCAGGCATTCATCCAGCGTGTAGTAGCGCTCCCCAAAGGTCCCGGTGCGCTCCTCGACCCCGTCCTGAAACCCTCGCTCGATGACGAGACGCACTTGCGCCGTCTCTTTGCGACGGAGAAGACCCACGCACGTCTCAGCAACCCCTACGTCGGCCTGGTCGACGTCTTTGAAGCCCCAGTGGACATCCGCACGACGCGGGCGCGGATCGTCAAGGACGACACGGATCTCAGCGCACAGTATGTGATGCCGCTCTCCAAGGCGAATAGGCGGGCGGAGGGCTCGCCGAGCATGGTCGCGGACCTCGACGAGTTCAGGAAGAACTGGGGCGTGTTCAGCGAGGGGTCCCTTTCGCAGCTCCTGGACTGGAATAACGTCGTGGCTGCCGGCGGCTCCGTGCTCGCATGTCTCACACCGCTGTCCGACGCAGCGAAGGTCTCCAAGCGCTCCATGCGGAAGTACTACCACTCGGTCGCGTACCCCACCTCGGACGTCGATTTGTTCCTGTGGGGCTTGACCCCTGACCAGGTACGGCTCGAGCCGTGCGCCCGCCAGAGCTGCCTGTTGACTCTTCTGTAGGCCGAAGTCAAGATCAGCAAGATCTACGAGGCCGTGCGCGACTCTGTGCCCTGGGACGTCACCTGTGTGCGCACCAAGCACACCGTCTCCATCCACTGTGCGTAGCAGCGTGGCTTCGCCGCCACTTATTAACTCGCTAGCAGCGCAATACCCCTACCGCTCCGTGCAGATCGTGCTCCGGCTCTACAGCAGCCCCGCCGAGATTCTTGCGGGGTTTGACATCGACGCGCCGTGCTGCGCCTACGACGGTTCGTGCACATATCCCAGCTAATCAAGGCTCATCAGCAATCCAGGCAACCGCGTCTACGCCAACCCCCGCGCCATCGTGGCGATGATGCGCCAGTGCAACACCGTCGACATGACGCGTCGCTCGCCCTCGTACGAGGTCCGGCTCGCCAAGTACTCCGCCCGCGCCTTCGAGGTGTACGTCCCGAGCCTCGCGCGCACCGCCATCGACCCCACGGCGAGCGGTCTCACCGATCTTCACGGCTCGAGGCTGACGCTCCCGACAGATCTTCGAGCGCTCGATTGTGCGCATCACAGGCCTCGCGCGCCTGCTCGTGCTCGAGAAGCTCACCAACACCGACGAGCGCTTCGCGTTCCTCGAGTCGCGCCGTACCCTCCGGGGACGGCCGAACCCGCTTAGCCGCTACAGCCGGCGCTCCAAGCGCAAGTACAAGGGCGACCTGAAGGCGGAGGGCACGGCGCTGGGCGGACTGGAGATGAACGACTACGATGTCGCATCGCTGCACATCCCGTATGGGCCGGGGTGGGACGCGCGCAGAATCGATAAATTGGTGTACCAGACGGTGAGTGCCGCGGTTCCGTTATCGTTCAGATCATTGACGCAGCTGTTAGGATCTGGGGATGAATTGTACGTGCTCTCTCGATGATTCCTGAATGCGAGACTTACTGCGCATAGCTACATTCAATCCGAAGAACAAAGGTCGTCGCCTCCATCGCCACCCAGCATTTTTTGGCACCATCCAAGAGTGCATAGAAGATTGTTGCGAGGTGCTTAGCTCGTTCAATCTCCAACACATTCTGATTTTGTCAATCAGCACTGCCCCGCTCCCATCGACGAAGACGAACGTAAATTGCAAGCCGAAGAAGACGAGGGATATATTCGGGGTCGCATTTCGTAAGTTGACCTCCCTTGATATCAAGTGATACAGATCAAACATCGTTCAGGTTCATGCAAGAGGACCCCGGGCGCCAGAGTCTGTCCGGCAGCTTCAACCCCATCGATGTCGGCGAATGGAGTGCGCAGGTGTACATCGGGCCGACAGAACGCTTCTTCGCTGCCATTGCGGCAGATGACCGTGCGGGCGTTGTGCGCATGATTGCTGAAGGACAGGACGTGAACCAGCGCGACCACGTCGGGCGCGCGCCACTGCACGTCGCCATCGTGTGTAAGGTGGCCGACATCGCGTGCGCTCTAGTTGACGCGGGTGCGCGCATGACGGCGCGTCTTGTTGATGGACGCACGGCGTTGCACCTCGCTGCGCACTATGACGTCTTCCCTGTCGTACGCAAACTGCTCGAGCGCAGCGCAGTGAACGCGGAGCAGGCTGCAAAGGATGTCGATGCGGAGGAGACGGACGAAGCCGCGGCGGCTGAGACCGAGCGCGATCGGGCGTCTTCGGAGGACGACTGGAGCTCTGAGGACGACGATATGGCCGGTTCGGACGAGGACGATGGGGATTCCGAAGGTAGCGGCAACGAGGGCTCCAAGCCGCCCAAATCCAAAGCTGCGGGTGGACAGTCCGAGCCCCAGAGCAATGTCGGCGATCTGCCTGAAGACGAGGCAGATCTTCCGGATGTTCTCGATATCAATCTCGCCGATTGGGACATGTCCTTTACCGCTCTGGCGCACGCCATCGTGTTCGGGTCGCTTCCGATTGTAGATGCCCTCCTGGATGCTGGTGCCGACGTCAAGCTTGTCTCGCAAACGAAGGGCAGCTCGCACGCTGTAGTTCCACTCATGCTGACGGTCTTGAGCGAGGACGACGAGCGCACATGCAAAATCGCGACGCGCCTCATTCAAGCGGGCGCGTCATGCTCTGCGGCTGATCAAGCGATGCGCACCGTATTCCATCATGCGGTCGTTGCCAACCGGCCCAACCTCATTTCGACATTCTTGCGCTGCGATCCTAATGCCAAAGCCGCGCTCAATTATCCCATGGTCTCGTATAGCGGGGCAATCGCACCCTTAGTGACCGCAATCGGGTTGGGAAACTATTCAGCGGTTGCAGCGATGCTTGCCCACGGTTGTGAAATGGTTCCCGCTGAAGAAGAAGTCCAGCGAGCCTTTGCTGCTAGGTGCGTCTATCCGTCTTCAACTATGCGATCGCTCACAATGAATATATATATAGCATGCATAGGTTCTCCTATGATCAACAGAATAATCACCCCGTGGAGACCGCATTAGGCCGGCACGACGATATTGTACGCCTCCTTGTCGATCTCGGCGCTGACATCAATGTCGGCGTCAAGAAGGCTTTGGCCGCCAACAGCAGTAGCGAGGACCGCAGGACTTTGGTTGACTGGGTGCAGTTCGCACTGGCGGCGCTCAAAATTCAAATCGCCAAGTTAGACGACGCACTCAATCCTCCCGAAAGCCTTCCCCAAACGCTCCCGGGATGGAAGGGATTTCTCGCCACCCATTTCGCAAACGCCAAGATGAAGATGTTCAAGGCTAAGAATGCGTCGAAAGCGTACATGCCTGAGGGGACTTGGCAAGAGATACAACGGGCCAAGTGGATCGACATCCGGGATTATTATTCTGACATGGAGAAGTTCCTTCTTGAGCGTGGAGCGAAGCCATGGAGCGCCGTTTACCCCGACAGCGTCAGCACCGCGCGTGACGCGGTAGTCGACCGATTTAGTGGGCGCGCTTTCGGCCTCAACCCTTCCGATAACCAAGCCAAATATTATCGCATGAGAGGCGGATATGGCAATCAAGACGCTGTTTTAGCTTTCCAGGATGCGTTGTATGATGAGCTTTACGAAGCTTGTTTCACCGGGGCGAACGAAAAGATTCAAGAACTCTGTCTACCCGCCGAAAAGCCCAAGAAGGACGTAACGCTGCTACAAATCGCGGTCATGGTTGCGGACCCGGACGGCAGCCGCTACGCCCACACAGGTAAACTCCCACTTCCGTTCGGATTGGCTTTGGGCTCATCTTGTGGCAGGCGTCACACCTCTATTCGCCGCCGTCGCTGGGCGCCACTGGGACACTGCCCGTCTGATCGTAGCTATTGCTTCTGCTCAATATAAGCCCTCGGCGCAAAGCGGAAGCGGAAGATTTAACACCTCCGACATATCGTTCGGTTAGCTGTTCCTCTATTGGCATCCGCCCACGGCAGCTCACTTTATCTAGACGACGACTCAGACAACGAATCCGACGCCTCCGACGACTCTGATGACACTGTTGAGCAAGACGCGATAAACTTCGTTGACATTGCCAATCGGTCGTCCACAGTTGAATGCGATGTTCATCCGCGGCAAATTCTGGACCAGCGTACCTGCGATCTTCTTCACCAGACGATTGCCGATGACGATTTCGAAGCCTTCACCAATATTCTCAACATTTACAAGCACTCGCCCAAGCACGTCGAAATTCCTTCCTCTACGCTCGCCTCCATCGTCTCGTACGATCGTGCGGACATGCTGGACGAGTTTATCCGACGCACAGGTCAAGGGATCAAAATCCAATCACCTGCGCAGAACGAGGAAGATGACGTCCCGGTCGTTAACGACAAAAACAGGGTTTACCTTGGCTTGTCCGTCCATGGGAAGAAACGCACAGATCTTGCCAAGCGCAATGACCCCGACGCCGTGCATGCTGACGAGCGTGCGGAGGTCCCCGTTGTCTGGAGCGCTGTTTTGAATGGCAAATTCGCGATCCTGGATTACCTTCTAGGGGATCGGCCACTGGCGGCTTACAAGTTCTACGCCTCGAGCAACAATACGGACAACGCTAGGCTGCTTCAGCGCACAAGCGACTTGTCGAAGGTACTTCCCGAATGGCTTGGTTGGACCATGACGCCGCTGGGCGAATCTCCCTTGACGCCGGCCCTCGCAAGTCTGAAGTTAGTAAACGTGAAGTATCTTTTCGACAAAGCCCCACGCTTGATGGCATCTTCTCTTCATGAACGGTATCTCTTCTTGTGCCGTTGTCCTGCTAGCTCCAGCTAACTTGCACACAGGATCAAATTCCTCGGCATAAACCATCTCATGTTTGCTGTTCTGACCCGATGCGGCCCCGATATCATCGACTTCCTCCTAGCGAAGTCCATCTCTCCTGCTGAAAAAGATCAAACTCGCGGGTAAGCGTTTCTATTTCGCCTCTTAGCTCGCGACTAACATCTATGGAAGCTGGAATATTTTCCACTACATGTGTGACAAAAACTATCCCGAGCTGCTCAAGCACCTTCTTTACAAGCTTCCTCGGGACGTGGTCGAAGCCCTGTTAGTACAACAATCCAAAGGACGCTTGAATACGGTTAGCAAGATTCACATCTAAAGTTTAATGCCGCTTATATTTCGTAGCCCCTTCATCTCTGCGCTAAGCACGGATTTATCGCGGTGGTCCGGTTGATTGTTGAGTTTTCCAAATCTTCCGTTCTCATCAGGGACGTCGATGGTTCCATCCCCCTCCACAACGCGGTATGCTCAGGCTTCGCGGAGATCGTCCAGGTCCTTATTGACGCTGGCCCGGTGGGCCTGCGTATGGAAAATGGTGTCGGCGAGGCAGCCCTCGAGATCGCCACGCTCCAAGACTTGATCAAGCGAAACGAAAGCCTTCAAACTCGGAATTCCAGGGGTAGCGGAACCTTCGAGTTGCACAACGCGCCAACCGACAGCCCCGCGCGGATCGACATCGAAAGACTCGACGTGGAGCTGCCGAAGTTCCGTGCGGCGCTCAAAGCGCTGGTCGGCGACGGCATCGTGAAGCCCGGCTCCAAGATGGCCGCCGATATGTCCGCGTTCGCGGAGCATATGGTGGGGAAGCTCAGCGCGGCGAAGGCGGCGAAGGCGGCGCGTGACGTCGTTGTCGTTTGGGGTCCCGAACGGTGTGATACCGCCAAGACGCTCGCGAACGTCAGGGCTGCGCTGAGCGCCGTGGACGGCCGCCGTCAGCTGGTGCATCTTGTTGACGTGCAGACCTCCGTACAGGGCAGTTTGGCGCGCACCTTGGACCCGCCGGAACCCGCAGTGCCGTCTTGGCGCCGCCGATCGTTGCGTGTTCGGGACTTGCTTCGCGAGGGTGGGCTGGAGCCGGAAGAGGATCTGGAGGAGAAGGCCCTCCGGAGCAGTTATGCGTATATCTTTGCGCCAGTTGGACCCGATACACTTTGATCATTTTAGCGTCTTTTTCCAAGTATACTTGCCCGTGATTTCTTTACTGCAGAATGGATATAAAAGATGGATTGTAGTCTATATTCTATGGAGTGGAAAGGTACTGCTGAACCTTTTGCGGGCGGTGCTTATGATTCACGCCTGGAGTCCACGTGTATGTTCATGGCCAAAGCCATTGCTCTCGCCGGTAAATTTGGGGCATACACGTCGGCGGCAGACAGCTTTTGCACACTCAGTTTCATTCGAGCTCTCTAGAACTTTTCTCGATCGCAATGACACACGGTTCATCTCATAATCATAAGCAGTACGGTGGACTGGGGAACATAATAACATTTGTAAATTGGAGATGGAAATAAGGAACGAGCTTGTTCACTGTAGCGTCCTTCTAATGTTGACTTTGAATACATGGATCAAGAATCAATTAATCACGGCCCGACAGCGATTCAATCCGCAGAAAGTGAAAATACGGGGACTGCAGATTACTTGGATTATTATTGACTACATTTCAGCGCAGGGGAAAGTTTTAATAAGCTGTGAGGGTGCAGTGCATCACAGTACGCTCCGTGCATGATGATCCTATAGCTTGCTCTGCGGTGAGGTCGCGTCCATCTCCAGCGCATCATAAAGAACTTTTCCGAGGCGGTCGGGTACCTCCTGCACGATCTACGACCCGTCGGAAAAGAAAGAAAAGCAAGGTTGCGCGGCGCACCAGATGGCCGGCACCCTGGACGGTGGTCACGCTCGCGAAAGGGCGCCCCTGAACGATCGCGTCGTGCACGCGTCTTGGGCTGCGACAATTTAATCTTCAACTCAACGGATGTAATGCAACGCGTACACGAAATCCGCGATGGAACCGAGGATGAGGTGGACGGGATAAGTCTTGCAGAGACGGGTCAGCGTTTCTGTGGGCTGCGTTGCGCCGTCCGGGTCGCGGTACATTGCCTGCGGGGGGCTAAGGCGGGGGAAGCAACATGAAAATAGACGGACGGCTTCCTGGTCCCGGCTACACGCGAGAGTCACGCCGGGGTATGCGCCTTCCGGATAGCGTGCGCCGGCTGGAGCGTGTAAGCACGGGTGCGCGGAACGACAAAGACGGGCAGCCTACGGTGCTGGAGTACGCCGTATTGCTGTGCCGGGTCAGCGCACGGTCAGCTGGCGCTCAGAGTCACGGTGCGCACCACGAACAGCTTGAGGATGCGCGGATCCCACTTTGCCGTGCGCTCGCGGCGCTTGAGCGTGCCCATCGCCTGCTCGCGGTCCGGC
Organism: Mycena belliarum; assembly: GCA_029282135.1. Classification (NCBI taxonomy): domain Eukaryota; kingdom Fungi; phylum Basidiomycota; class Agaricomycetes; order Agaricales; family Mycenaceae; genus Mycena; species Mycena belliarum. The sequence goes on from JARJCN010000156.1 coordinate 27,982, forward strand.
CACACGTCGCGCCGCTCGTACGCGCCCTTGACGAGGATCTCGCGCAGCTTCGACAGGTGGTGGCTCCCCGCGGGGCTCAGGAGCGGCTCGATGAGCACCAGCGAGGTGAACGGGAATACCGGCTCGATCGCTTGGAGCATTGTTCTCCGACCAAAAAAGTGAGTGTTCAGCTCGACGACAGGTACTAAAAAAACCTACATTGCTACTCCGCCCAAGCTGTGGCCAATGCCGACGAGGTTTCTTTTGCGGAAGTCGACGCCTGCGCCTTCCTCTGGGCCCGCTGACAGAAAATGATGGACAGCCTGCGCGTATCGTTCGCAAGAGACTGCAGGGCATTCAAAGAGGGTAGATCTCGAGAGAGTTTACATACAGTTCAGAAAAAATTGGGGCTGAAGCAGGATGTCGGCGTTCAGCTGGCCCGAGGCCCCGTGATTCGGGCAGTCCAAGCACCAGGCTTCACGAATCTTGACCTTGCTGCTCCCGGCTGAGGCCAGTGTGAAGAGGGCATCAAGAGTGGGCATCCAGGTCTCCTTGTGGAAGCTTGTCGCATGCAGGCAGAGCAGGGTGAGTGCCGCGGGGTCACTCGCATTTGCCTCGAACGACGGGAGCCAGTACCGCTTGGCGGTCAGATACAAGGGGTAGTCCCGGGAGGGCGCATAGGTAACAGATTCCTCGCGCATTCCAGAGGCAGAGAGGGCCAGCAAGAGGGTCGGGTAGTGACACTCGGTAGTATTTGAAGAGAAAGAACTTAGAAAGTTCTATGTCACGGTATCAGCGATTGATCTGATTGACTGCCCTTTTCTGGCTTAACGCCCGAAAAATATTCGATAAATCCCGAAGGAATTCCTGGGGGAAAAAAGTCAAACAGACAAGCGTTAGCCAGTTTACGATCAACTAGATCAACTACTTACCATCTGAAGTGAGCTGGATGATTCTGCCTCGCACGAGTTTTGAAGATTGGTTGAAGATAAGGTTCGCGCCCGCAAGGCGTCAAGCTCGCACCGGAGGACGGATCGGCGAAACGTTCTCGGGGACCTTTAGGTACCAGTCAGTTGCGTTGCTGTGAGGAAGGGGTCAACCGCGTTTAGGGATGTTCAATGGACGCAAGATAGGCAGAATGATAGTGCGTTTCTCGGGAATTCCGACTGATGTCCGAGCTGGAGTAAGATATTCTGGGAGGCTGTTGAAGCTTGAGTCGATTGCCGCGTATGAGGTTACCTGCGCGCGTACCAGAATGTACGCCGGTTCTGCACAGGATAGGCAGAGCAGGGCGCTGTTCGGGAACTTCCGCGCCGGCCAGATTGCCACGGAGGAAGATGCCTGCATCTGGAAGAAAGAACCGGCCGTAATCGGGGCGATGAGGCGCTCGAGATGATATCGCTACACGCACTGCAGCGCTGTCATTGTTACAGAATTGCCGATATCCAGAACTCGCAAGCCCTCCTTGCAAGAATGTCAAGCATGAATGCATGAGGAAATATCAGGGGTAATAGAACGGCTACTTCGTTCTGGTAATCCCCAGGATTTCCGCCCAGTGCTGTGCCGAAAGCTGTTGAAAGCGGTGAACGAGTCAACGACCTCGACGAGGCGGTGTGATAACGTCTTGACAACGTTAAGGTTGTTCGTCGAAGTCGATCTGAGATAATTTCAGGCTGAGCCTCTGAGCGGAGATGAACGAGAAAGCATCAATGCGTGAGCACTGAGGAAGGGCATGAGTTCAAAGTTCCCAACAATCCACGTGATAGGCCGGTTCGGCATCATCTTGGCGTGTATATTACATAAGCAATGTTCAAAAGAATCATTTGGGTACTGTTTGTCGTTGAAAATAAATGGATATCAAGAAACAAGGAGCGTTGAAGCTCTCCGCAAGCGAGGAGTGGCTGCTTGTCTTTAGAAGCTGAGCGTTTGACCGGCAGATTTGACTGAGAGATGGAGATAGATGAACATCAAGCAGAACTTAGAGATGTTGGACTACTAACCAACTGCTGCTCTGACCGCAGAGGCCGCGAGCTTCGAGTACGAGTACGGGGCCGAAGTAAACGACCCGGTGGGAGCTGCTCAAGTCAGAAATTTGTAGAATGGATAGAGTATGTAACACTTGCCTGTGTTCGAAGCGCCGCCAAAGTCGTTTCCAGTAGCAACGGCGAAGCCTCCGTCGGTCGAGTAGAGCGGCTTATTAGTTCCCGTCCATACATTGTTTTCGACTAGGAGCTGGGCGCCTGGAGTTTGAAGATAAACAAGTGAACTTACATATGAGTCAGAGGTCACCGATGCGCACCGTCGCGGGTGTTGATCCCGTCGTTGTTGGAGTCGAAGACCTGGAGATATATGACGAGTAAGTCCAAGTACCACGAGTGGTGGGGATAGGTACGTTGTTGAAGATGTGGCCGTGGCCGAAGCGGAAAGACGGCGTGCGCGACGAGAGGTTGGTGAAGTAGTTGTTGGCCATGGTGACGGTAATCGGGGTGTCCTCCGCGCCGTTGTTGTCGGAGTGGCCGATGAGGGACGCCTTCCAGTGGTTGTAGAGCTTGCTCTGTTCTGGAGCGTCAGAAAAGCGCACGGAAGTCGCGATTGCGGTCGTACATTGGTGACAGTGATCCCAGTAACACCGTGCGTCAAGTCGAGGAGCCCGTCGTAGCTGGAGAGAGTGTAAGCCGTCCCAACGCATAAGTACAGCCTTAGCCACTCACAAATCCTGCGAAGTTTGGGTCGTAAATCATTGTTACGGAAGTTGAAGAGCTCCCTTACCTTGTCGTGGTCTATGGATAGCTTAAGGATGGCGGGTTCTTCCTTGAGTTAATATCCGATTGCTTACCCCGGTCGGAAGACAAGTCAACGTGGTCAATCCAGACTTGGTGGGAGGCCTGCACGGACAGAGCATCACCTGTACCAGTTGAGCAAGAGCCCTAAATAGTTCAAGCCCACATACCTGCTTCCGCCAGGACTTTTGATATCTTGATGTTTCTGACAATAACATTGTTCACATTGATGATCTAGCGAGCTGTCGAAATGAGCCCGGAGAAGATCAGAAGGGACGTACGCGGAGACCAACACCGACGAGCGCTGTGGGCTGGATCAAGGATAGGCGGTGGTTGAGATCTCCAGGGACGTACACGAGCCAGCCTTGCCGAGCACAGACGTGTTGGCCCCCACTTTGACGACTGTATTCCCCGTAATGGTGCCGGAAATGATCACAATCTTCTTTGCGCTGCCGCTCACAGCGGCGGTGACTTTTCGGTGTCAGTTGTCAAAGTTGCGCAAAGGATTTCAACGAAACGAACGCGCAGATAGAGTGCTGACAGTAGTCGTCGTTCCGCCAGAGCCACCTGTAGTGCTTCACAGAAGAGCTTTAGAGCGCGACTGAAATAGGTCATAGAAAACTGACCCGCCGTTCAGAGTTGCTGCGCAACGAAAGATTGATCAGTACCCATATCTCGAGAATAAGCAGAGAATTGTACCATAGCCCAAGGTAGCGACATCGTTGGCCGATACTCTCTTGACGATCGCGGGTGCCGCCTAGAGATTTTGGTGGTGAGATCAAGGACAGGACAACAGCCCAGGCACGTACTGAAATGGCCTGAATGGCAGCGAACGCAAGGAAAGATGCAAACCACTTCATGATGTCGATGAACTGTAGGAGAGCGAGTTCTGGGGAAAGTTAGGAGGTATTTACCCACTTTATACGTGATTTCTCAGCCTTTCGGTGCAGCCTCGGAGAGCTTGTACCGAAAAATCTAGCGACAGCAGAAATGCGAGCGTGAGCACTGGGGGGGGGAGGCTCCGGGGTGGAGCGGTCCGCTCGGCCCTCATGGGCCGCGCGTTGGATTCGTCGGCAAGCTGACCAGACCCGGGCCTGCAAATTGGGATGGTTTTCGCCAAGACCAGGTTGTAGTTGAATAGAGTTGAAATATTCCTCTGTTCAACTTCGAAGGGACGGGGTGATCATCATTGGACGGGTTCAAAGGACGCAATAGCTCTGAGAGCGGCCGTTCTGGTACTATCAATGTGCGCGCCAGTCAGAAACCATGCAGTCCCGAACTAATCACGAGGACCCGACGAGGGATGCCAAGAGAATTAAGAGAGTATTATTGATTTTTAAGCGAGTCGCGGAATCAGTCGACGGAGCGCGTGTTCTTGAAACTCTTATTTCTCGGAAAATCCTCCATTGGAGTGCTCGTGAGTGGATGGAGCAGCGTCAGTTGTATATCGATTAAAATTGAAAAGGGGCACACACAACAACTGCTGATCACTTCGTGGAGTAAACCTCCCAGCCCACTTCGTTCAGCTTTTCCACCTTAGCGAGCACTTCCCCCTCGAGGTTTTTCAGGTACGCGTCCATCGCATCGAAGAGGCGCGGCATCCCGGCCGCGAGGATGCGGACCGCGAGCAGGCCCGCGTTGGTCCCGTTATTGATGGCCACAGTCGCGACAGGGATACCCCGCTGCACAAACAGAGCTGAGCGTCTCGGACACGGAGAAAGGGAGAAAGAAGCGCACCGGCATTTGAACGATGCTATGCAACGAATCGACGCCGTCGAGCGTGCTGCCCTTCACCGGAACGCCGATGACAGGCAGCGCAGTCATCGCGGCAACCATGCCTGGCAGGTGCGCCGCGCCGCCCGCGCCCGCGATGATCGTCCGCAGGCCGCGCGCAGCCGCCGAGCGAGCGTACTCGACAAGACGGTCGGGCGTACGATGCGCAGAGACGATCGTCAGCTCGTACGGGACCGCGAAATGGTCGAGGATGCGCGCCGCCGGGAGCATCACGGGCAGGTCCGAGTCCGAACCCATGATGACGCCGACCAGTGGTTGGGCGCTCGAGAACCCGGCGCCGGGGCGCGGTGGCGCGGGCGCATAGAGGTCGGTCTCCGCGATGGGACTAGACGGGAGGGCCTCGAGAAGAACACGCAGGCGGCTGCGGAGCTGTGCATCCGATTCCGCGACGACAGTGATGTGCCCCATTTTGCGGCCTTTGCGGCAATCATATTTGCCGTAGAGGTGGACGCTGGCGCCCGAGACGGTGAGGGCCACAGCGACGAGGGTGTTTATTTCGGTCATCGACGACGAGAGCCCGATGATGTTGAGCATGGCGGCAGCGGGGACCTTGAGTGCCGTGGAGCCCAGCGGAAGCGAAAGGATCGCTCGAAGATGGTTCTCGTACTGCGAGGTTTCGCAGGCTTCGATGGTGTAGTGGCCTGAATTATGAGGCCGAGGGGCAATCTCGTTGATGAAAAGACCTCCTGGATAGAGTTGAATACGATTCAAGAAAGCAAAACCTGATGCTAACCGTCTGTCATTAGGAACATTTCAACACCGAAAACGCCGGCACCGTCGAATGTCGTGACTGCGTGCTCAGCCACATGCTGCGCGCGCTTAGAAAGCGTAGCATCCCGGGACCGCAAAGGCGCAAAGACAAGGTGGCAGACGTTGTCCTTATGGACCGTTTCCACCACAGGGTACGCCTTGACTTCGCCGGTAGTGCTCCGTACAACCATGACAGCAATTTCGTGAGTAAACGGTACCCATTTCTCGGCGTAAAGAGGGCGGTCTCCTAGGGCTGTAAGGGCTTCCTCCGCTTGCGAAAGCTCCCGCAAAACAAAGTTGCCGCGGCCATCGTATGCAAGTGTCCGGCTTTTGAGCATAAGAGGAAGCCCGAGGTCCTTCGCGGCTGCGCAAATCGACTCTATCGTCGAGTCTATGGGCATGAAATCGGAGATAGGACACCCGCGCGACTGCAGATGAGATTTTTGCGCAAGCTTGTCCTGGATAAGTTTGATGGTGCCGGGGCTCGGTTGAGTTTCGCATTGGATATCAGCTAGCGCGTCGGCGTCGACGTGCTCGATTTCAACGGTCAAGATGTCGACCTTAGCCGCTAACTCCCGGATTCGCGCGGGATCCGTGAACGACCCGTCGATGTGAGAAAACTGGGGCGCAGTTGGGGCCAAGACCTGTTTTGCGGGGCCCGCTTCACCCACGTCAAGGATGACCGTTTTTATGTTGAGCAAAGAAGCTGCTGCTCCGAGCATACGACCGAGTTGGCCGCCCCCTAGCGAAAAATCGATGAGATGGGAAGGGCATAACTTGCACGAGACTCTGGAGAGAGCATCGGTTGTCATTCAGTGGAAGGCCTCTTATACGTACCCCACCAAGGATTCCAACGACCTTGTCCGACATGTCCAAGATGGGGAAACAGAGATCCGGAAGCGATCTGGAAAAGGAAGAGTTATCTCTGTTTGATCCAGAGGCTGAGGCCAAACAAAAGGCAGCTTTTTCCCGACATCCATGCCGCCGGCGACTGCACCGCGAAAGCGGACCAGAAAGCGCAAAAGACGCGCGCTTTCCGTCTCTTCATCCTCCTCCTCGTCTTCCTCCTCGAATTCTGAGACAGAAGTTGTCAAAAAGGCTCCGTTACCTGTTGCTGCTCCTGTACAGTCGTCTTCTGAGGACGACTCTTCAAGCTCCTCGTCTGAGTCTGAATCATCCTCAGACTCGGAGTCGGGCCCTGCGCCGGCTGCTGTCGCTTCTAGCTCCAAACCGGCACCTAAAGCAGCTCCACCGCCGCGGCGAAATTCTCCGTCGCCTCCTCCGCCTTCGGCAGCGCTGCCCACTTTTATTCCCCTACCCGGGGCGCCTAATCACGTGGATGCCGAGCAATTGATGAAAGCGAGGTTCAAGAAATTCTGGATGGCTTCCGTGGCTGATGGATTCAAGGATGACCTCGAAGAGATTCGAGTAAAAGTGCGTCACTTGCTTCTTGACTTGCTCTGAATCTGATGCAAACCTAGGAACCGAACCTAGGTGCTTCGCGCCTCGGTCTTCTCATTGACTCTTTGGCATCTGGCGCAGATGTGTTTACCTCCAGTGCGCAGAATGGCAACGAGATCAACGAGATGGAAGTCGTTTTGGAGTAGACGACGAGTTTTATCTGTAGAATATAGGTCCGAGAGATACTTTCTCCAGGTGCTCGACTTAATTTCCGAGCAATGTTAGTGTCCGAGCAACGCAATGGCATCCTTCGGTCGAAGAGTATTCTTGCTCAGGCTGGCCACATTCGGATCACGTGCGGCGGTCGTGAGTAGTCACTACTAGGTCACAGTAGTAGGTGAGGAACGAGCTTTTTTTTTTGGAAGCTTCTCAGGTCTGTCTAGGAGAGACTACGTAGCGCTCGCGCAACTACAATCTGTGAACCGAGAGGCCCTAGATTGGGCTGAGTTGCGCTCACAGCGGATCTGAATTCACGCTGCTCCTTCCTATCCGCGCTTATCCGCGCTCTCAATGACCTGAGCGGCTTCGTCGAGTGTCGAAGTCTGACTGCTGCTTGGCTCGGATCTGTTTTCCAAACCGATCATCAATACTAAGAAGGAGATTTGTGTATGTACGAATCAAGTACGAATCGGAGAAGAAGGTCAAAGGGCCCCGGGCCCTCAGCACTGGGAACCACAAACTGATCCAACAATGCTTTCACAGCTTCCACAACGGAGTGCCCGTTCAAGTCGTTCTTGGCGGCAGCAGCATGAAGAGCAACTGCCACATATCGCGCACCAAGAGGGTTCGGCGCATGGTCAGCAGCCTGGCCGCAAGAAGCTTGGCTAGATCATAGCGTTTCGACTTTGCGGGGCAGCCTGACTTCGGTGTTGTTGGTGCTTCTTGACGATCCCATGCCACATGGGCTTCCTGAACAAGTTCGTCAGTGCTGTAGTTATCATTCTCGAAGAAGTGAGGAAGTTGTCCGGGTCCATGGATGACGTGCTGCAGAACGAGGAGACGGATAGTATCCCGGGATAGGTTACGACCGTGCGGCATGATCATGGTGGACAACAAGGCATGTAGACGACGTGATTGAGGATGTTCGGCCGTGGACCCGGAACCCTTCCCGTCTGGTATAGTTCCAATTTTACTGGAGTGAGCACCACGCTACTCAAAGACCCGTGAGATTTTTGCGGAAATTTTGGCTAGCTCCAAGTTAGCTCTTAGATGATACGCAGGAATAATACTTACTCAAATTTTGCAATTACCGCGGAATGCTTCAGTACATGCAGTGCCAGGCTGGAGCTCCAAGGGTTTGGGTTGAAGATATTTCGGGCTAGTCTACTAGTTAGTGATACATGATGAAAATGACAAGGGCCTGCCTGTTACGCTGCTCTCCTAGGCTTTGACGTGAGGATTGCACGATGACTGAGACAGGCGCGCCGAAAGAAGATGAGCGCTACCCCCGTCCTCCGCCAGCACAGGTGTATCCTCCAAATCACGCAGAATCTGGTCGATCTGCTCGGCGGCCCCGGACATCTGCGCAACACGCGAACATGCAGCGCGTATGGCGAGGAGAGATGGCGACGGCAGCGCAGGGGGATTGGTTGTTTTTGCTCTACATGCTGCTACCAACTCGGGATCGACGCGGAATGTGACGCGTGGAGGAGGAGGTAGAGCCATCTCGAACACCTTATTGTTGAAAGAGACAACGGTGTAAGTGTTTTCCTAACATCGGTACATGAGAAGATGTGGAGCAGAAGAGGAATTTACTTGCCTCCCCAACCACTTCTTCTAACCAAAAATCTAGGTGGTCAAAGAGGGTGTGAAGATCGCTCCGCATTGTGAGGAGGTTAAAATGTTTGTGAACACTGCCGCCCACAAGGCTCTCGGCCGTGCTGCTATGCCCAAACACCTCGAGGATTGCCATGGCGCTGGCAGCGTAGCTGGTCTAGCATGCATCATCAGCACCACTATTGCACAGGAAGGCACATAAACACACCTCCTGCTCACCATCCTGCGCGTTCTCCAAAAAGATATGTGCACACTGTGTTATTATCAGACCATGAGTGGCGGCAGCACGACTGCGTAGCTCGGGGTGAAGGTAGACTGAATCGACATCATATTGTCCAGTGAGCATACAGCGGTAACCATCCCGCAGAAGTGCCTGAAAGAAGTTAGTTATATAACCGGATGTTTTGGCGGGGAGCATACATGCTTGTGAGCGTTGCCCGCTGTTGTTGGGGTCTTCATCTCGCTTATGATCCTGTCTCTAACGATGTCCAGGGACGGGCGGGAAGAATGATCGGATTGTTTGGGGATTGGGCCACCGTTCGAACGGACTGGAAGACGGTCAGATCAGAGCCAAGGGATGAACGAATATACGACGCACAGACACGGATAAGGTTATTACGAAAGCTCAATCCTAGGGTCTGAAGCCTCATATGCTGCGCTTCAGCCTCTTCCTCGCTACCAACGATTTGCCCAGAGATCGACAGGGAGGAGGTGATCTGCTTGATGAGTTCGACGTATGGAATGAGGCCAAGGGTGTTCTGGCTATGCTGCCATAGATCCTGCACCAAGAATCCCAGAACGCGGATGCCAATGAGAGGGTCGTTGTACTTTGTGTTTGTGGGACCCATCGTCAAAGCGGCTCGCTCCGCGCTAAGTAGGTTGGGCCAGATTCTTCTGCCGTTGTGGTCGACCTGGACGTCGGCTAAGGAGGGGAGCCGGGACATGTTGAGCGGGTGGAAGTTGGGTGGAAGGTGAAGCGCTGTGGCGGTGCTCCGAGTTTCGTCCATTACTATCGTTCGTTCCCAAAGCTGGTGGCCTGCTGCTCGCTGGTAATCGTATCATTTTCCCACCTCCATGGATCTCGAAGCCTACGCTGTTACATACAGTACTGTGGAGTGGCAGTGACCCAACAGTGAGCCAGCTCTTCCCGGCACCCAATGGGCACCCAAGACCTTTCTCATTTTCCCATAGGATGGTGGTACTAGGCTCGTTTCAGCCTCTATAGTATGCCTGGCGTGACTTCTTGAAGTCAGTCGTTCAGAATCGCGTATACTGGTACGGCACCCGGTTTACTTGCAAGCCGTGTTGTGACGAAGTTGGAGCTAAAATCTGGTCGCGAGCTGGATACTTTTCCTTCCTCCATACGTAGTCGCATCCATGAGCGACGAAGCCCCACTGCTCTGGCATCTCCACAAGTCTGCGAGCGCGCTGACCCTGAGATCGGCCGCCTTCGCAAGTAGCACGCGGCTGAGGCGCGCAGGGAGCATTCGGTGCAGTAGCAGAGGGAGCTGGACGCACTGGACGCCGAGCGCCATGGCGCGCACGGTCTCTGTATATCTTCGGAGAAGCAATATGCGAAGCATCGTAAGGCGCCTCTCCGTTTGAATGTAGAGGCTGATAACATGCTTCCAACAGAGGCCAGTTCGCTGATCGCATGCGGCGGCCATACCCGGCCTTCGTCGTCGTCTCCATGCAGGTGTCTTCTCCAGTGTACCACACTCACCACTCCAAACGAGTACCAAAGAGAAACCGCAGGAATGCGCCGAGATCGAGCGACAGACGGCGGAGTGTCTCCAGATCGGTAAGGAGCCTAGGGCGAGGGAGCAGGTATGCCGCCTTGCGTACGCCTTTGTCTGCAACTGACCGTCAAGGCTTTCTGTGGTCTTTGATGATTTCCGTGTGCTGAAGTATCTTGCAAATGTACACTCCGGCCCAAACAAGATAGATTGCTTTTTTTGCATTGATTCGTACTTACACTGTACAGAGATAACGAGTCAAGTAGCATGTGCCTTTTCGTTCCCGAGGAAGGCGACAGCGATTTCGCGCCCGGCCAGTCCCCCAGCGACCACCGTTTGCGGGTCCCCCGGCATAACGTCCAATGCATTGTCGCTCCAGCGCACATCGGCCCCATCTCCGACTGCGCTCAGGACGAGCCCCTTGACGGGCCGCGTCGCACTGACTGACACCGCGCCGGTATCCGCGTCCACAGCAAGCGCCAGCCCCGGATCGTGCAGCAGCGCGGGCTCGAGCGCCCGGAACGGCTGCGGCCAGTCCGCGAAGCGCGCAAGCACCGCCCCGCTCTCCACGTCCAACAGCCGCGCACCCACCACCACCGAGTGCGTTGTCGTGAAATGCGCGTCGCCTGTGGGTGGTGCTGCTGCCGCCTCGGGCGGGGGGCCCGGGCAGGGAATCGCGAGCAGCTCCGTCGCCTGGTTTGGGAGCAGTGTGACTACGTGCATCTCGGTGTGTGTCCACCGCGACTTGAGGTCGACAAAGTGGAGCTCGAGCTGCGCCGCGCGTGGGGTGAGGCCCGCGTTCGTGCCCCAGATCTCGAGCGTCGCGCCATAGGATTGGAAGTTCCCGTATTCGTAATACTGCAAGGAGCCGTGGTGAGATCCTCTCATGTCATGTAGATGAGAGACAGTCACGTACCTGGGGCGGGCGATCGTTCGCCCTATTTTTGAGAACCTACGGGATCCTCAATCAGACAAGAAGCCGAAACGCTCTGGCGGACTTACAGTACGCATTATGCCAACGGAATATGTCGCTAGCTGCCTCGCGATGGTGAAGTATACGGGCTTGGGCCGGAGCTGTACCCCCATGTCAGGGCGGAGTACGAATAGACGAGAGAAAGTCATACGAAGTAGTCCGCTATAGCCCACGAGGTCACAGGCCAGCAATCATTGAGCTGCCAGACCAAGACCCCCGCCGTCTATGGCCGAGATTAGCAGGTAACTTTAGCAAGCTAGAACTATTCACGCACATATTCCTTCCCGCGGCCGCCCCACTTCCGTCGCCAAACCTGGTACGCAAAGCTCACCGCCTCGGACTGCATGAGCTGTGTGTTATACACGTATCTACGATCCGCACACGGTAAGACATGACTCAACAGAAAGAAAGACGGGAACGCACGTCGCAAGGTCCTCCGTGACACGGAACCCCTCATTCATAAGGATAGCGAAGCGACGCTCGAAGCTACCTGCGCGGCAGTGCTGCGCCATCAGCGCGCTCTGGGCGTGCCGCTCCTCCGGCCCCGCCCCGTCCATCCAGTACTCGATAGTCTTCAGCTCCGGGTGGCTTGGGATCCCAAACTCGCTAGAAAATGCGGCACATGAGCCAGGCGCGGACGGGCGACGAAAAAAACGCACGAGACGAAGCGGCCGCCGAGCTTCGCGTAGTCTTGGTAAGGGTACTCCTTGCCGCCCCAGATGTTCCTGCCACGCGTGTCAGTCGGATCTCGAGGGACAGGGATTGCCGTACCACTGGTGCACGTCGCCGACGGTCGGGTCCGCAGTGTCCCATCCCTTTCCCCCGTACGGAGAGCCGCGGTGGTACGGCACGGGCTGTGGGCCAGTCAGCGCACCCACGACCTCCGGGAGCACCTCCTCGTAGATCTTGATGGCGGGGAAGTCTTTGACATCTGGAGGGGGCGTCGGTGGGCTAAAATACAAGGAAGAGCGATAGCGCACCACCCCACTGGAGGACCATCTGGTAGTCCTCGTTGTTCCCGCAGAAGAGAGCGAGTGCAGGGTGGTGCCGCAGGCGCTTGACATTGTCCTCCGCCTCCTTGCGTACGCTTGCGACGAAGGAGTCGTGGGCCGGATATACCCCGCAGGCGAACTGGAAGTCCTGCCAAACGAGGATGCCGAGCTCTGGGGCAATTGCTCAGAAGGAAAGAGGAACATGGCTTGGAAGGTGCTGACCGTCACAGGTGTCGTAGAACACGTCAGGCTCGTAGACACCGCCGCCCCACAGACGGACCATGTTCTGGTTGCCGTCGCGCAGCAACGTAAGCCAAGCACGATACCGCTCCGGCGCGATCGTCGTGAGGAAATTGTCCGCAGGCACCCAATTCGAGCCTGTCGATTCAATGGCGTGTCAGGGCGACTTTCGAACACACCAGAGGCTGAGGACGCACCACCCATGAACATGCGCACGCCGTTGACCTCGAAGAGGAAGGACGTGCCCGTGCCGTACTGGTCTGGCTCTGCTAACGGCTCCTGCACAAGCGCGACACGGCGGAAACCGACGCGGGTCGTGACGTCGTCCAAAGTCTGACCATCCTTGTCGAGAAGGAGCACGGCGACGGTGTATAGGTGCTGCGCGCCGTAGCCGACGGGCCACCAGGGCTCTACCCTCCCCGCGAGGTCCCAGGACACAACACTGGTATTTGCGAGGCCATTGACTGGCATATCCTGCGACTTGAGGACCGTCTTGTCTGCGTTCGACAGCACGACGCGAAGGGACGCGCCAAGCGCGGAGTCGAGCGCGCCTGCAAGTGTGACATCGACTTTGAGCGAGGGGACATTGTCTTCAGATAGCAAGGCGTGCGTCTGCACCTCTTCAACGCGCGTGCTGAACGTTTTCAGCGTGATAGGGCGGTATGGACCACACGTCATCAGCTCGGGGCCCTAGGAATTCATTAGCGGTTATATCCCATGATATGCGACCACGGTGTACCCAGTCCCACCTGAACAAACATGGATTCAGTCGCGAGCTCCGGGACAGAGATGGACACCCTACCGCCAATCATACTGGGCTTTGCGGACATACACCCTGCTGGGATCACCGAGGTTTGTAGATCCGGCTCGCACGACGCCCATCTCAGCTTCGAGCTCCTTTGCCAGAAGGAGAGCGGATTTAAAGTGCAGCAGAAGGGTGTTCTGAGGTTTGAGAGCTGATAGAGCGAGGGGCACTGTGTGCGTCTGGAACATATTATCGGCTGCGAGGATCTTTTCGCCGTTCTGACTTAGTGCGTTAATTATATAGTTTGTGAGAATACGGCCGTACGTACGAGATAGACGTCGCAGACAGTGTCAAGGCCCAGAAACTCCAGCAGCGCGTGCGTTTCGTTTCTCTCTGCAGCAAAGTCGAAACTACATTTGTACAGCCATTCTGCCTTCCCGATCCCTGCGATAGGGTGAGAATATCAACCAAAACAAGCCGTTGCCCATACATTGGACTTTGTGCTCGTTAAATCCCAGGTACGGATCAGGGATCAGGCCACTCTTGAGCAGCTCAACGTGGATTTCGGAGGGGTACGCCTGCGCGGCCTTCCAGTCTTCGATCGGAGAGAGCTCATCAAAGACAGAGTCCCGCGCAGGCACGCGTTGCTTCCAGAACCAATTGCTGCTGAGCTGGAGGCTACGAGCATGAGACATGGAGGTAAACGTGAAGGAGGGATTCGGAGCTACTCACGTCTACATTGCTTACGGTCCGGACTCCAATCTAATCTGCGGCTCGGGACGGCCCGTCATAGGTGATGGGGAAACCATGAGTCCTCGGAGGGACAGCGAGGGACCTGACTCTGAGGCGCACTTCCCCATTGAAGCAGTCCGGGAAGCCTTTGGGAGGATACAGAGTTTATTCAAAGTTTTTTGTAACTGTTTTTGCTTCTCTTCAAAAACCCTGAGACCAAAAACCCTGAGACCTGAGCTCGTCAATTTTCAAGAATCCAGACCGAATTAGAAACATGTTGCAGCTACCATTCACGTACCAGATCACCAGCTCGCTGCAGGACTTGGAGACTCCAGAGGCACTAAACCAACGGACATAAGATGGACGAGTGAATCATGATGGAAGACGGTCTTGGACGAGCGCTGACTCCGACGAGCGATGGAAATGGCGATCCACGTGACTATGAGGGCTCGACCGAGCTCGGAGTACAGCCGAGTACATACTGACGACGAACAGCGACAGTGAGCTCACTGAACTACGCTGCGACCCACCACTCCTTGCTGAGATCTCTCTCAGCCGTTCGGGAATCGTGACCTCAACTTCAAGCAAGACTGCAAGGTTGCTTCCGTCACGGTGCCCCCCGCCGCCCGCCCGACCTTGGCGCTATCGAAACATATTCTCCCTTGATGGCGGCGGCGGCGCGGCTGGTCCTGGGCGCTGCCGCCTGGATAACGGATTGGAAATCCCGGACCGCTGCAGAACGCCATCGAAGAAAGGGACTTCACGTGGTGATGTGTCGGCATCTGAGCTTTCCAGCAGGCTGCTATAAGACGGCACTCCGACTTGGCCGCTTCTGTCGCCCGACAATTTGGGAACGTGCCCGCGAATGCTTGTTGAAACGGTCCTTCGTCTGCTTGTGGTGATCAGTGGTTGTGCCGCCCAGTTGTCCTTCAGCAGATACAGCTTTGACTCGGGCGCTGTCAACTCGAATTGCGCGAGGGATGGGCAGAAGACCAAAAAGGACGCGTTTATAGACGCGCTTTTGCACAGAATGACGGTCACCGAGCTCGGTGTGGAATCTTTTACTGTCCTTCAAACCCTCCCTTAACGCCACGCAGTCCTTCAATTACACCTGATGTTCGCTGACAACATGGTGGGACCAAATTCAGACAACGGCTTGTATGGTGTGTGCCAATATCCGAGCTTCCATCTTTCCTAATGACGAAGCAGATTTTGCCATGAGCGTCGCGCCTACCGCGGGCGTCGGGGTCGTGCACGATTGGTACCCGACAAACAAGTCCCAATTCAACTCCCTCCAGAAGCTTAACATCGAGAAGTCGCGCCTCAAGGTGCCCTTCCTGCAGACGGGCGAGTGCCTGCATGGCGTTGGCTCCTTCAAGCAGAGCATGTTCCCCCAGGCTATCGGGCTCGCCGCGTCGTTCGACAAGAATCTCGCGTACTCCGTCGGGCGGGCTATCGGCGCTGAGGCGCGCAGCATCGGCATCCACGCGTGTTTTTCTCCCGTCGTCGATCTCGGGAAGGACCCGCGCTGGGGCCGCGTGCAAGAGGCGTGGGGCGAGGACTACGTGCTCACGTCCCACATGGCCGTAGCGTACTCCGCTGGGCTGTCGAAGAACGGTTCCTGGGCGGAGCCGGATGCTGTTGTGCCCGTTGTGAAGGTGCGTGTACTCTGGTTGTACTTCAAGAACTGTGACTGATTTCCCCAGCACTTCGCCGCCCATGGCAGCCCTCGTGGCGGTCTCAATGCCGCACCGTTCATGGGTCGCGGGAGCCGTCAGGTTCTAATGGAGATGCTCGTGCCTTTCAAGGCCGTTATTGATTTGGGCGGGGCAAAGGGTGTTATGATGTATGTCACCCCACACAAATCTTCCTCATCAACAACGTTAACTAGCCCAGGGCTTATAATGAGCTCGACGACGTGCGTTTTATGCCTCATCATGTAACAAGTTTCTCAAAAATGAACGTTTAGGTTCCCGCAGTAGTGAGCCCGATGCTCTATGATGCGCTAGAAGACTGGGGGTACGATGGTGTGTTCTGCATCTGTGCTCAAATTGCATCGGCTTACTCCGCTTTCAGGATTTATAGTTGCGGACGATAATGGTACTTAATGTCCGCCCTCAATACCCTGAGGCTAATTAGACCCAGCGATGAAATACCTCCTCACCCGGCACACCGTCGCTGACTCCATCGCGGACACCATTCAACAATGGTTCAACGCCGGCGGGGGTGTACAATTTTACGATTTTACGCTGGACATCTTCCTAAATGTGAGTGCGCCTTTGCCAACTAGCCTCTACTACAAGGGCGAGGTTTTGATTATCGCGACCCCCAGACCACGCTGGAGCTCGTCGCAAATCACACCATCTCGAAATCGACATTGCGCAAGGCGGCACGCCGCGTCCTAGCGACCAAGTACGATCTTGGACTTTTCGACGAACCGTACATCCCCGAGTCTGTCGACTCGGCAGCGCTGACGGAAGCGCATGTGCCGCTCACACTCGACGCCGCCCATCGTAGCATCGTTCTCCTAGAGAATCGCCACGACACACTCCCCATCAAGCCAGCCGCTCAGGGCATCAAGAGCATTGCGCTCATCGGGCCGTTCAGCGACACCCTGAACTATGGCGACTATTCTGGGCCATGGGGCTCGTACCCGACCGCGAACTCTAGCACGCTGCGACAGGCGATGGCTGCGCACCTTGCGGCGGCCGCGCCAGACGCGTCGCTCCTCTCGAGCTGGGGGAGCAACACGTGGCTTTATAACGGGCAGTACAACATCCCGGGGTATCTCCTCTCCGTTGACGGCGTGCCGGGCGGGCTGCGCGCGACGTACTACTCCGACACGAACTTCACGCACGCCGCTTTCACGCGGCAGGAGACGCCGAACTTGGACTGGGGGCTCTACCCGCCCGTAGGGCTACCGTCGAACAACTTCAGCGTTGTGTGGGAGGGGAAGCTGTCGGTGCCCGTGGACCGCGACGTCAGCGGGTGGATCGGCGTTGGCGTGAACGCGAATACGACTGCGCGCCTCTTTGTCGATGGCGCCCTCGTTGCGGACTCGCCGCTGACGCTGTCGGGGAACATCATCGGCAACATCAAGCAGCTCTCGTACGACATTACCAACGGGACTGGCCCGCCGCCCGGCGCGAGCTCGTTCACGTTCGTCAAAGGCGCGACGCACTCGATTCGCGTCGAGTTCCAGGCGTGGAACTACGTCCAGAAGATCGAGAACGTCAACTCGATCAATGCGCAGATCGAGTTGTTCTGGAACCTAGTCGATCAGGTGGACCCGGTGAAGCAGGTGCGTTCTATGTCTTTCCGTGCGTTCGTATTGGTGCTGAGCACTTTTGGCAGGCTGTCGATGTCGCGAAGAGCGCAGACCTCATTGTTCTCGCTGTCGGTGCCAACTGGAACAGCGACGGAGAGAGCGCGGACCGGGCGACACTCGGCCTGTCCGCAAATCAAAGTGTGTACTCAGAAAGACTGGGTCGTGGCCCCTCTCAGTGGACCCTACGCTAGCTGTGCTCGCAGACGCGATGTTCGCGCTCGACAAACCGGTGGTCATTGTCCTGCAGGGCGGACGGCCGTTCGCAATCCCAGATTATTACAGCAAGGCTGCGGCTGTTCTGGACGCCGTCAGTACATTCGCAGCTGTGAAGTGCTGGGCTCTGATACCTTCTAGTTCTTCCCAGGGCAGTCTGGTGGTCAAGCAATCTCAGACGTTCTATTCGGCCTATTCAATCCCGGGGGCCGCGTTCCGCTGAGTGTCCCGTACGATGTCGGGGTACGTCCTGTTCTCGCATCGTAGTACCGATGCTTACCGATGCGCTGTGGTTAATAGACTCTCCCAGTATACTACAAGTGTGTCTTGTCCAGCTGGGCCGCAGACCGAAACTTATCATATCTGTGTATTCCAGCTACAAGTACACCGCCCACGCGAAGAACTACACGGACATCTACTCCTTCCCATCGTACTCCTTTGGCCATGGCTTGTCCTACTCTACCTTCTCCGTCAGCGGGTTCAACGCGACGTCCACGCACGGGGTGCACACCTTTTCGGCGGGCGAAACGATTAACTTTCGTGTGACGGTGAAGAACGAGGGGCCTATGGCGGGCAGCTACGTCCCGCAGGTGCGTCTCGCCCTCTACGTCCGGGTCACCCTGACTGAGCACGCGCCGCACGCTAGGTATACCTTCTTGTGCGCGTGTCGACAGTGACACAGCCGCTGCAGCAGCTCGTCGCCTTCGACCGCGTATACCTCGACGTTGGCGCCAGCGCGACCGTGGTGATGCCGCTCGAGGTGGACCGCTACCTCCCCATCGTCAACCGGCGCTACGAGTGGGAGCTCGAGCGCGGGAACTATGTGTTTGCGCTCATGGAGCGGTCTGGCGTTGATGCCGATAAGAGTACGAATGTGACTATGACTTGCGTATGAGGCGTATTTTGGGGCAGGCGGCAAGTAGTGCTTCGTTTGCCTCCACTGGATATAATATACCCAATGACGACCACTTCGTGACTATCCCACAAATGTCTACCCAAATGACTACTTGCCTGGGCATCTCCTCCATCTACAAGAAGATATGCCTACTTTGTAGTCCATCCAAAGGGGCGCTCGAGGTGCGACGTTACGAGCCCAAATTCTATGCGGACAATCAGTCCGGCTACATGAGGACGGGCATGGTGCCTACGTTTGACGCGCTCGTCGACTTCTGTGACCAAGAGAACGATGGCCTGAGCACGATATCTGACCGAGAGGTGCTGGATCTGGAGACCGGCGTCTGCGTGACAATCAGCATCTTCGTTCAAGGCTCGGTATAGCAGTACATACGCGCCTTCGAGAAACTTTGCGCAGCCACGCTGGAAATCCTGTGATTCGGTATCCAGGATGTCGGCGAGTGCCTCTCGAGCGGAATCCTTGGCGGCTATGTAGAGGATTGAGATCATCATTTTCGTTCTTCAGACGCTGGACAACCTCCTCAAGCGTCCCTTTGCATGAGTTCGTAAGTTTTGACGCCGCCGTCGGAACCCCTCGTCTTACGGTTTCCGTCGACGTGTGCCGGCGACTTCAAGGCCGAAGACATGGGTGATGGCAGTGGCACTATATGCGGTCCGGGGGCTCCGAGCTCGAAGTCTTCAGCTCCTCCGCCGCCGAGAGCTGAATGAGCGCGGACACCGTGACGGACGCCTCGCGTCAGCGCGCCTGGTCGGTCTTGAGCAGGCTGGGGGTTGGACCACCACTTCCACCCCTCCACGGTCTTGTTGTACAGCCCACGCTATGACAGCGAGGTGTCGATCCAGACGTGGCCGAGGTCGGTGCCAGTGAGATCGGCGGGCGGCAAACCAATGCTAGAGACTTGGTAGAACGGGACGCAGTAGGACCAGAGCTTTTCCGGCGACGGGATATCGTACTGGTAGTGGGCGAGGGCGCCGTCCTGGTTAAGGTACCCCCAAGTTCTATCAAGATGCCTGATGCATGATGCCGGAAGGGATCGGCGCGAAAGCACGGATGAACGCGTTCGATGGAGGTCGCAGCGCGCTGGCACTCATAGCTACGAGAGAAGGGGCGAAACTTGGCCAATAGGTGCGAGTCGAGATCGAAGTGTCCACCCCGTGGCGTGCATTGCAGCCATCGCAACGGATCCCTGCCCATTGGCCGGGATGAAGGAAGCCTTGCTGCAATTCGAAAGCGCCATCCGACTCCTTATTGGTCGTCCGGGCAACGGTGGTTCCAGCTCGATGTACGGTGGCCCCGCAGGCAATCTACAATGCCCTCGAGCTGCCTCAACTGTTACACGGACTCGTCGGAGGAGGTGACACCAACCTGGATACGGTCAGGTACTGGCGACGTAACTGCGCCCTTCCGTGATGGAGAATGAGATAGGCTGGCGCGGCTGACGCCCGTAAGGTGTGGGGAGAAGCACACTCTGTGACGGTAGGGGAGAGGGAGGGCGCCGATGGTGACGTGGAAGGAACGATTGAGCTGGAATGCCACCCGAGGAAGAGCGCAGATTCTGAGACCGCAACGGCGCAATTCAATGCCCGATGGCCCAGCGTCGTAGTTGACCATGAATTTAATGATGATCGCAATCCCTGAAGGGCGAAGGATTCGCAGATCAGGTCCAGCGTAGTCTCTCGAAGGCAGAGTAGATATTCATGCTCATGGATGATCATGGTTTCCTTCAACGACCTTCGTTCCTGGTATCCTGACTCCTGAGGCCTGAGGCCTGAGTTCCGAAAAGTTGACCCTATCGACGTCAGGATGCACAACGATTGCTGCCAGATCATCGAGTCCGAGTCGGTAACCCAGGAGCTGCTCACCTTGTATAGCGAAGCTAGGGGTGAATATAGCCTGGTAGACAAATGCAGGTCCCTGCCAAATATTTCCTGATAGACCTCTGCTTTTGAGAGACTAGGCCGGTAGCAGCTATCGATTTTATCGATCCAGAGTAGTGTGGCGGGTATTAGGTCCCGGGCCTAATTGACCGAGGTCATTTACCTACGGACCCCGGAGGGGTCCTAATTCACCTAATTTACCCATGCTAATTAGCACCTAATTTACCGGGGCTGGGGCGGAGCCCCGGAATTTTTTTCTCTAATTTACAGGGTAAATTAGCTAATTTACCGGTAAATTAGCAATGTATATTAGCTATGGCCCAGCTTCCCCACTCGTTGACGCGTCAACTTTTGGGGCGACACTGTCCACCGCCGCATCCACCATCTGTTTCTCTGTGGCGACAGTTGTTGGTCCGTTGGGCAAAGTTTGGGCCACATAATTGAGTTAGTAATTCTTGTCGGCGACTCGGATCCGGCCGCGGATGTCAGCGATGTCAAACTCGGGCCGAGTTTGCGGCAACTTGAAGGTCGAACCCCTTCAACGTGGCAGAACGTCTGGCTCGAAGATTCGGTTTTGATGGCAAAGCCTTGTTTTCCTACACATATTTGTTCTCAGAGCCTGATATAAGTTTGCCAGCCTCCAACAAGCACTGACCAGCTAATTCACCCTAATTCACCCTAATTTACACCCACTTTTCAACCCCTCCGGCAACCCCGGTAAATTAGCGGCTAATTTACCGGGCTAATTTGCACATGTAATTTTCGGAAGCCTATTACCCGCCACACTAATCCAGAGCTCAGAGGACAGGCTGAGGCAAAGCAGTGCACAGGTAAAGCCGGGTCGCGATCACGCGACACGTGACTGTGACCATAACCGTTACGCGTCGTTTTTCTCTTTCAAACTTCCAGCCTTTTCGGCCTATCCCCTCCCCTGCCGGCTCCCGCCAGACTCGCCGCCGGCGTAATTTGAATCTGAAGGAAGCTTCTGCCTTCATCGTGCGAATAGTCTCGGTCGATGCCAGGAATTTCCTCGGAAGAATGAGAAAGGTGGCGGACCGACTCGGAGTCGGCGTGGTCACATGTGATGTGTGAGCATCGCGTCGTCCGTGCATTAGGATCGTTTTACCCGCTTCCCCTCTCACATCGCTAGAGGCCACATATAAAGCGTCACATTCGCGAAATCTTTCCGTCCCCCCTGGAGTGTGATTTTCGCTATGGCTCGGCGGTCAAGTTCGCTCCTCCTCCTCTCGGGCCTTCGATTTCTGGCTTGTATCGGTCTCCTGCCAATATTCGCCTCCGCCGATGGAGTGAGAGAAGGACTCCACTTCAGCCTCGAGTCGCGGGCAACGAACATCGATGGCTCGCTGCCTG
This sequence comes from Mycena belliarum, assembly GCA_029282135.1. NCBI lineage: Eukaryota > Fungi > Basidiomycota > Agaricomycetes > Agaricales > Mycenaceae > Mycena > Mycena belliarum. The sequence goes on from JARJCN010000156.1 coordinate 49,645, forward strand.
TCTATAAAAACCCGGGGGCGTCAATCGAAGCCCGGGTGGCAGACCTGCTACCGCGCATGACAATTGAAGAAAAAGTTGCTCAAATGTACGCAAGATATACCCCTCTGCGATCCTTTTCTAACTTTGCATCAGCATTCAAGGGGATATGAATGGCTGGATGAACCTCAATAACCCTCTTGATGACACGAAGACTTTCAATCAAACGGGTTTGGTGCGTTAGCTTTCTTGGCTTGTGAAACATCGTCTCTGAGATTGATACATAGGAGGAAATGGTGCGAATGAAAGGAGGTTGGTAATACTGCTACAAAGAATCTCAGAAGTCTAATCATCTTCGAGGTTCGATATGGGCCGGCTACCAGGTCGGTTACTTTCAAGGATAGATGCATCAGGCTGACTCATTGTATCAGATGCCCTGGGATAAGTTTGTAGGTGTCCTGGTCTGGCCGGGAGAAAATAATCTGAGTCCTAGCAGGTATTTGCCGTCACTGTCGGTCAAAGATACATGATGGAGAATACCACGCTCGGTATCCCGGCGTTGTTCCAGTCAGAAGGTCTGTTGCTCCCAGATATTACTAGGACTACAAGTAATGATCCCCCAGGGCTGCATGGCTTCACCAACAATGGGACCACGTTCCCGTCTCCCATCGGCCTCTCCGCCTCATTTGACACGGCTCTTGTCTCCCAAGTCGCAGGGGTGATCGCATCCGAGGCCGAGGGTCTGGGCGTATCTCACGTCTTCGCGCCCGTCCTCGACTTATCGCGGGAGCTCCGCTGGGGCAGAGTGGAAGAGAACTTCGGCGAGGACCAGTTCCTCACCGGAGAAATCGGCAATGCATACGTGACCGGCCTCCAGTCGGGACGCCGCAGAAACACGAGCTCGACCGCCATCGCTCGGATGGCCGCGACTTGTAAACATTTCGCGGCGTTTGGGTCACCCCAAGGCGGCCTGTGAGCGGATCCTCTAGGGCTTCGCGTCGCCGTCTAATTCTCGCGGTCGACTGACAGGAATCTCGCTCAGGTGTCAGGAGGAGAGCGCGAGCTCCGCACTCAGTTCCTCAAACCTTTTGAACGCGCATGTCTGAAGAGTCTTTCCATAATGACGGCGTACTCTAGCTACGACGGAATCCCCGCGGTTGCCGATACGCGTAGGCCCTTCTCGACGCCTCTGAATATTTGCTGATGTGTGTTGAAGATCTACTGACCGATGTCGTTAGTAGTTCTTAGATTCTGAGTTTGGTTGGATCGCTGAACCGGTTCTTCTTATGCAGCTGCGAAACGAGTGGGGTTTACAAGTATTGGGTCACCTGCGATGCGGGTGCCATCGTGCGTATGGGCAACAAATTGATATAGCGCTTAACGACCATTCAACAGGACTTGCTAATCAGCTTGCATGGTACTTGCGATACCAGGGAGTGTGCTGCAAAGACTGCTCTCGAAAATGTCAGCGGGGAAATGGGCGGCGGTGAGTCTATAAAATATCATTTCTCCCTGGAGTAAGCCCAACTGGTTTGGAAGGGAGCTACACGTACCTCACTATCCCCGGTATGTTCTTGATTCCGAACGTTGCCTTTGTTGACCAACTCTTCGCAGATCAAATCGCGGCTGGGACTATTGACGTCAAGTTGTTGGACGAAACTGTAACGACGATGCTGCGAACCAAATTCTCGTTGGGCCTTTTCGAAAGTAGAATCGCTATCCGATGGCCTTGTCCAACTCTCTGATTGTTTTCCTTTTTTACAGACCCGTACCCATACGACGACTATCTCTCCACCCTTCGCACGCCTGAATCTCGGGAAACCCTCCATGCGATAGAGTCTGAAAGCATAGTCCTACTAGAAAATAGAGCCAATACCCTCCCGATCAAGGACAGTGTGAAGTCCATAGCCTTGATCGGGCCTCAAGTCAACCGTGTCACTGTGAGCCTTCCTTCATCTTCCGCTAACCAAATTGATGCCCACCTCAAAGTTCGGCGATTATGTATTCTTCAACGCGTCTCATAACGGTAGGCCTCGTCCTGACTTTCGTGCTGTATACCGTTGAACGAATTCTGCAGGAATCTCTCCGCTGGATGGCTTCAAACAATATATCGCAAACACCTCGAGTTCTGTAAAGATCAACTTCGCCCAAGGATGCGAGCTTTCGTCGAACGACGATTCCGGGTTTGGAGAAGCTGTCATGGCTGCCCAAGCCTCCGATATTGCTGTCGTGATGGTACGCCTCCAGCAAGTAACAGCGTACATGAGATAATGTCAGCTTTAGGTCGGAACCTGGAGCTTGGATCAGACGCTTTTGTGGTTCGTCAACTTCACGTATCGTATTATTGTCGCTCTAAGGAAATTTCAGGACCCCAGGAACAAATGCAACCACCGGAGAACACGTGGATCTCAGTGATCTCGGGCTTGTTGGAGCACAGCTGGATCTGGTTAAGGCTGTTAAAGCGGCAGGGAAACCCACCGTGGTTGTGTTCGTTTCTGGCAAACCGGTTGCGGAGCCGTGGATCCAAGCAAGTATGTATCTAATATATTTCCTCCAGGATGAGTTGTTGACAACAATGGATAGACGCTGACGCCGTCATCCAACAATTCTATCCTGGCGAACTCGGTGGTCGGTGCCTTGCCTCGCTTTTTTGACCCGCCTGAATCTCTCTCTGAAGGTCTGGCACTCGCGGAGGTCGTCTTCGGCGCGGTCAATCCGTCCGGTATGCACACCCTATTGCAACCCTGGATGTTGACCAATTTTGAGTAGGGAAACTTCCCGTTTCGTTCCCGCGGTCTGTTGGGACAACTCCGGTGTTCTACAACTACCTCAAAGGCAGTCGACCGCTTGACCCAGGTCGTATCCTCGACAATGGAGCCCTCAAGTTCGGTCACCAAGTGAGTCTCGCGGTTACTTCGCTCTCGCAGTTTGAGAACATGTTTAGTACGTTCTAGATAGCCCGGTTCCGCTCTGGAGTTTCGGTCACGGCCTGAGCTATACGTAAGTGATTCCCATTGATATCAGTCCCACATAAACTAATATTCACAAACAGAGACAAAGTCTCTGGTTTGTGCTCAGAGGACTGAAAATGTCGCAAACGGCTTATATAATCTCATGTTCTTTGTCATCGTTACGTCACTTCTGCTTGCTCTATGCACAATGCACTGTAATGCTACTCGAGGCCTTGGGGGCCTTCTGGACCCACCCAGAGCTTTGCCTTCCCTCGCGTCAGGAACTCCTTGCCAGCTACAACACCACAGCACCACCTCGAAGTCGAGTCCGCGAAATTTGGGCCGACACGTTACGTGTCGGCCCAAATTTCGCGGTCGTGGTTCGGTCGCGGCGTCTTTTAGTGCGCTCCGTGTCTCGTTTGCATCACGGGTGATGGTTTTAGTTTTGAGGTGAGTATAAAGCTTTCCCATGCTGTTCATATGTGAATCTTCTCGTTGGCAGTCGTTGCAAACCAGGAAACCAAGTGTGCTAAAACTGGATGTAGGTTTCTAGCGGTGAAGAACTGCGGTGTGTTGGATGTGCCTAGTAAACTGACGTGGGCACAGCCATGAACACTGCTGCACGGCTCCGTTCGGAGGGTATGGCCAGTCGCGCGTGGGTCTAATCGACTTTCATCATGATCTTGAGACTAAACTTCAAGAAGATACCCACGCCGTTCACTCACCCGCCGTATTAAGCGCGCGCATCTGCGCGGCGCTGAGGATTTTAGCCACACGACGACGAGGAACGCATGTATCACCCATGTTGCACATGAGCACCTCTGTATGTATGTCGTCACTCTCTCCCGTGCTGCCAGAGATCACACATAGTATTGAGCCACCCAGGATCGGATCTATGACCCCGCGCCGCTGTAGCTCCCCGTCGTAGCTCCCCGCCGCCTTCGCCCGCGTACATCGCCCGCGCCGCTGTGAAAGATGTACATCATCTTTGCGAGGTTTAACTCGTGCATGTACTAATTTCTTGCAGCTAGCGCGTCGAAGTGCACTCCGTAGTCATGGGGCGGGGTTGTCAAGTGTTCCACAAGCCTCACAAGATGTTTGACGGTGCGGTACAACGATGTATGGACAGGAGATGGCGGTGGTGGGACTTGAACTGAGGACTGGGATGGCCAGGGTGCAAGCTTCAACTGGATGAGTTTTCAATCTTTCTTGCAGGGATCATGAGCATGTATATATTGTCGCTAGGCTCCTTGGAGGCTCCTTTGCCCAATCACTCCAGCTAGAATGCACCATATTCCTATCTTATAACTCTATGTAAAAGCTACCACTAATCTGTAGTATCTTGAGAAACAATTTCTTCTGTTTGTGACCCGCCGCTTGTCGGCCACTACCTTTCATTGGGTGCAGCACCTTCAATTAGTAAGGCGTCTACGTAGATGATGTTTTCAGGACTAATTCGCGCAGCACTGGCCTGTCTCTTTCTCCTTCGACGATCAGCAAGACCCAGGATTTTAAGGTCACCGTGACCGTCCATAATACAGGCTCAGTCGCGGGCAAGGAGGTTGTTCAGGTATGTGATTTTGTGTCCCGACTCAACATGTCCCGACTCAACATGGCTAAATTATGTATCGCAAGGTCTATATGACGGACTTGTTAAGCTCCGTGGTCACGCCCAACCAGCAACTAGTCGGCTTCCAGAAAGTGAACATCCCGTAAGTGTTGCTGACCTTTACTCTGACCGGTGCATACTCACTCGGACAATGTAAAAGTGCCGGCGATTCTATCACCGTAACAATTCCGGTTCTCTCCTCCCAGCTGGCCGTATGGACCACACAAAACGCGTGGGCGGTCGAGTCGGGGAAGTTCAACATCAAGGTTGGAACGAGCGATCAAGTGTTCGCTCAGACCAACCTGACAGTTTTTTTGAATTAAATTGACATGTAACTCTTTCGATTGCGCTTTGAATCAAGTTTCTGAAAGAGTCGTAGGATTCGAGAACATCTTAGTTGAACCTCATACACTTTACGGCAACCGCAAGTTCGGCGCCTCTCAGACTCGAACCAGGTATTCAAACAGTGCACTCATTCGGGGTAATTAAACTATCTTATTGGACTAGTACGGGTAACCCGATATATTTAATTGGCATCCCCTTACACCATCCCCTTCTACATAGGTGCAACTAGCTATACTATAGCCCTAACCCTAGCGCACTGCGTTCAGCCCCCCGGCTCGACGGGCCGAAAGGCTAGACCCCGGTAGGCGTTGGCTAGCCAGGTCTATCTCCGTCTAGCCGCCTATATATATCTAGAATGCCGTCGTCCCGGTCGGCTACACGGAGCGCAGCCGAGGTCCCGGTAGGTCCGCGTAGGTGACCTGCGTGATCCTCCTTCTAAGCCGCTACCGGCGCCTCGACGAAGTTCTCCTAGCTCCTCTGGCAAATTACTTCGTCTAGCTTCAGCTACCCACCTCCAATGGTTGTTATCGAGCTCGCTCGTTATTTCTCTCGTTGTGCGCTTATCACTTTTAAGCTTTGGGTGATCAGGCGTCCCTTCCGCGCCGGAATTAGGCCATACTTCGACTGTCGGATCAAGGGCAACGTGGCCCGCTGAAACGCTGACTACTGAAACAAGCGTGCAATCGAGGCGCTTCGGTGACTCTTTGGGAGTCACTACAACACCAACAACCAACACTACTCTAATGATTCAATAGGCCGACGAGTGAGTTCTGGGGTTCCAACACTAAAGAGCGTTGTTTGCAATTTGACGGTCTATTCGCTTTGATACGAAGTGAACCAGCTTTTTAGATAATGCTCTTTTTAGATAATCTTAGTCGGCCTAGTCGCTAACGCGGTCTAAGTTCAAGAAAGTTGTTTGTATTTTTAATGCAACGGGGTGGATATGTAATCCAAGGGTTGTAGTTTGTTCTCAAGTTCGTTTTCAGGGTGCAAGATGTATTAGATAATACCAACTCGACGTCAATATGATCCTAATTTGTCCGATTAACCAAAGTTCCAGATGTTCAGAAGTTCCTTATGCCAGAAGCCAAATGTCTTATTCCTTAATCTGATCCTTTTTATAATCCCAAATGTCCAATATATTGCAGAACCTGAAATACGGGTATGAAAACACTAATGCTTCCTTTGGGTACTCCGAATGAATGCTCGACTTCAAACAAAACACGAGAGCGTCAGCTCTATATGTCCTGATCGAAAGGGGGGGATTCACTGCTCGTCCCTCCGGTCTACGGCTGCCTTTATACAATTTATCTAACGCTGAAAGGAGAAAGGAACGGAAGAGTATCCGAGAGAGCTCGGGAGAGTAACCGAGAAATTAGTACATGACAGAACTGTATGACTGGGAGACGCATGGCACAGGCTTCTGGGCGGAAGCCTGCCCGTAGCTTTTGGTATATTAACTAGACCTGTTGAACGTCAGTTTCGTGGTTAAATAATAAATACGGAAGGTTTTGGATGTTTTTCGTGTTTTAGCTAATATAGCGCCAAGACCGGTTGGTCTTGGTGCTCTTCGTCGCGCCTCCTGACATTGTTATTCTAAGCCCCTCATTGGCTCTCTACTCTCTTGGCTCGCTCCGTCCAAGCCCAGCCGCGTGTTAGAGTTGCGCTGACACCTCGGAAGCCTTCCCGCTTCTTTTGATGCCCGTCAATTGGCTCGGATAGCTAACCGCTCCTTCGGTTAGCTAGTTTCATCCTCGGGTGGTTATCCGCGCCGTCATGATGCCTGCCCCGCTGCGGGTGGCTAACCGTGAGTTGGTCATGGTGGTTTGAGGTATCGTCGGGAATCTCCGTTCTCCCTTTTGAACGCGCTAGATTCCCAGTTTTGTATACGCCTCGGTCAGAGTCATGGAATGACCCTACATAGTCCTCGCGCCAACGTCTGTACCAGACATTATCCTTTTAGATAATAGTCCTGAATGGATAGTGTATGTCCTTGGTTGGAAACGTGCAGGTTAACCCCAATCTATTCCAGATGGTTGGGTAGTCCTTTAGCTAAACGATCCTAGACCCCTTGGTAATCTAGCCTTCTTACAGAACCGTCATACGATTGAGCCTAGTCTCGTTTAACACACGCTGGGTTCCTTTAGCTAGCGAGTCGGACCTCAACCTAGCCCTTGTAGAGATATCTTATAGATAAACGCCTTATAGCTTTCAGCTAGACTTGTAGTAAAGGCGAAATTGAAAGATTTCAAGCCTGGTCCTATAGCCGGCTTATCATCTCCCCCATTTTTAAAT
>JARJCN010000157.1:0-55821 GCA_029282135.1 Mycena belliarum
ATGAACTAAAAACATCTTGTTGTTTTAATTAATACCAGAAAGAGATGGGCGCCCAAAATAAAAATCGCATAAAAATCAAGTCATACAGCAGGCGCCACTAAAATTGAGGAGGTACTACCCAGAAGGACATCCAAGTAATGACGAGTCGAGAGTCTTTGGTATAAATTAAGGGCTGCAACTAGGACCCTCGAATAATCAGTCAAGAACGAGGACGAGAATTTGAACCTAAACTGTCAATCAGTACTGCGGTGCGCCAAGCACGAGGATCTGATCGGCGACTACCCAAATAAAGTGTGGGCCTGAAAAAGAGACGAATTGACTGGGGACAGTCAAGATTTAAAAATGGGGGAGATGATAAGCCGGCTACGTGAACATGCATGAAATCTTTCAATTTTGCCTCTGTTACTACATAGCACCGGGTGAATCATACTATTAACTAGTAATCTCTGCTAAGAGCTAGGACGAGGTCCGAGTCGCTAGCTAAGGAACCTAGCGTGTGCAGAATAGACTGGGCTTCCCTATACTACGATTCCGTAAGAGGTTTCAGGTACATAGGCCTAGGATCTATTCAGCTAACAAGATACCTAACCATCCCGAAGGGATTGGGGTTCATGGCACGTTTCCTACCAAGGACATTAAAAACAAATAATCCATTCAGGACCATTAACTAATAGTCGGTCGTTGATTAAGGCGTCGGGCAAGGACCACAGAAAAAGGGTCAAACCGTCACAATGGGCTAGATTAATTAATAAAGCCAAACACGAACGAGCTCATTAAAAACCTGAACAAACACCTCAGACTCAAAGAGGACTGGGTGGGGATCCCGGAGCTAGAAAGGCACCGGATATCCCGGGTATCTCATCAAAGATGGCAATGGCGTGCTTTGCGAAAGAAGTCTGATCAAACCAAGATCAAATGGCGTGCTTAATGATGGCGCACTAGCGATGGCGTGCTAATGATGGCGCAGCAAGCAAATGGCGTGCTACAGTGACGAATAACTTGGCGGGAGGAAAGCCAAGGATAATAAACAGGCCAATGAGGGGCTTGGTATGAGAGGGCCCGGGTGGCGACTAGTGGGCTTGTACAATATTAGAGTTTGGCGCAATGACGAGGTGCCCCAATGATACCCCTTTTAGATACCCAGACTATTATCTATTACCCGCTGACGTTCAACAGGTCCGAATTGGGTTGTGTCTTGTTCCGGTACCCGTGGCTACGATAACTTATATTGAAATACCTCCGGTAATGTTTATTCCGGACGCCTATAGTTTCCCCTTTTAGTATGTACTCATTTGTATAAAAGACGCTGTATCTGGAGAGACTCGCCAGTGGATTCCCCCCCTTTGACCCAGGACGAACAGAGCTGAAAAGCTTTAGAGTCCAAAAGTTAAAAGTAGAGCATTCATTCGGAGTACCTTTGGGAAGCTGTATAGTTTTCTGGACTAGTATTTCATAGTTTTGGCAAAGAGAATAGCATTGAATCATTTTGGATATTAAAAGATCAGAATCTAAGACAGAACCTTAAAGACATTTGAGACCATTCAAATACAGACCCTAAGATAAAAAGGAACTTCTGGAAACAAAACTCTGAACTTGGACTATAAAATTTGAGACAAGTCAAAACGGGATCGTATTAACTATTACGTTGGTATTATCTAAAAATCACTTTGCAAAGAAACCTTGAAGCACCGTGTCATATCCTAGTGAACTAAAACACTTCTTGGAAACCATTCCAAAGAAACCTACGAATAACAAACCCTTTTCCGACGCACTTTAAACAGAAGCGCCTGGGACGGTCTTGACATATTTGTTAAAAGTGAAGCAATAGTTAAAAGTAGTGTTCAAGAAAGAATTCTATAAAAACAATCACAGTAACTGCCAAGTTGCAAATAACGTTTCCTGCGTTAGAACCCTCGAACTACTCGTTTGACTTATAGTGTTTAGTTGGTGTGTGTCCTGAAACTACTTCATCAAAGAAGAAGTTTCACTAAGCACGTCGATTTCACGCTTGATCTCATAGTCAGCGTTTCACCGCATATACCAAAGGCTCCAAATCGTCACGCCGACTCATCCGAGCGACGACCCCTACGATATCGAGGACATCGTCAAAGCCGCCAATTACATTCTCGACGGACCATCGGCGGTTGACGACTCGGCGCCGGACGCGTCCTTCATAAAGAAAGAAATGGTCGACTTAAACGAAGCTTTCCAGAAGATGAACAGTCAGATCAGGGTGGAGATGCAATCGCTCGCGAGAGTGGTGCGCAACGGCGGGGAAAACAACTACGGACCACCCAACGCGTACGCGCAGCGAGCGACAAAGGGCCGGACATCTGTCTTCTCTACTTCCAGCGGCCTGTCCTTCGGCATCATCGCCTCAATCTCTTCGAGCATTCCGGATCTGCCCTTCCAGCCATCGCTGCCTGGACAGTACAGAACAATCATCTCTGCGATCAAGGCTCGGAACGAGAGTTCCATATGCGAATCGTCGTCATTGGTCGGCAGGATGTCCTCAACGGTGGCCGATGCGCGAAGACCTCACATGGACAATTTCTCCTCCAAATTTTCTGCGGCAGCATCGATACCGTTGACGGCGATAAGAGCAACATTGGTTGCGTGGATCATCGAGTTGGGGTTGGTGATACGCTGCTGGGCTTTGCGGAGAAAGATGTTGATATTATCGAAGAGCGTGCAGAACATCTGACCGCTGAGGACAAGGTCGATTCCGAGTTGGATGGCATCATCAGAAATGCGGATTTTGAGTCTCTCGACTGTACGTCCAGCGACGGACACTCCCGTGTTGCTGAGCATATTGAGTACACGCGTACTGGTCCCCGAGATCTTGAAGAAAAGCCCCAGTAGCAGCGGGAGCAGATTGGTTGCCCGATTCCGTACGAATGCTAACATGCTGATTGCGACGATTATAGCCTGGATTTTATTAGTCGGTGAGAAGATTAGCGCGCAGGAAGCTCACGAATACAGGATTACGACTAAAGCCTTCGAATCTGTCCCAAGCCGGTGTCGATTCAGCTGCGCCTGCTTCATCAAACTCCATGTCCTGATCATCTTCCCAATCTGAATCGCACTCATCCGACTCGTCCACCGCTGCCGGCTCAGAGGCTGAGTCACGCTCAGCCGCCTTCTCCTCCCTCTTCCGCCTCTCTTTGCGATACCGATTTGGAGATGCCGAGAAGATCTCAAGCAATCCGTAGAGAAACGGCGCCAAGCCCCTATATTTAGCGGCCAGCAGTCCTGGCTGAAGCAGCTCGCGCATCTTCGTCACACGGACGGATCAGATAAAAACGGCCGCTGTTTTTGTAACAAAATACTTCTACAATAAGGGTAAATAAATGGGTCTACAATATGTGTGAAATATAAAACGACCTGATTCTCAACCTTATATGGGAGAAATCCCAACGGAGATCAGCTGGCCTGATATGTCTGATAAGTCAGATGGCCATTTTTGCACTGGAATTTCGAAACAATAAGGGATTTTTATACCGGCGGCAGTATCCGGGAGCCTGATCTGACACTAGATTCTGGCAAAAACAGTCAGGTATCCGGCCCAAACAAGGCCCGATACGTGCCGAATCAGGGGCAGCCTGATAGTGGGCCTGATATCTCAAGTATCAGGCCTTGTTTGGGCTGGATACCCGACTGTTTTTGCCAGAATCGATGGTCAAATCAGGCTCCCGGATACTGCCGCCGGTATAAAAATCCTGTATTGTTTTGATATTCCAGGGCAAAAATGACCATCTGATTTATTTTACATATCAGGCCAGCCGATCTCTTATGGGATTTCTACCATATAAGGTTGAGAATCAGGCAGCTTTTTATTTGACATGTATTGCAGACCCATTTATATACACTTATTGTAGAAATATTTCAGTACAAAAACAGCGGCCGTTTTTGTCTGATCCGTCCGTGTGCGTAATTGTCAGATCCTTGATGCGAATCTGAAGAGAATGATCTTGAATGATGTCGGAAAAACCGGCCGAAGCCGATCAGATCTGATACAGCCTTATCAGGCCATCAGACAGGGCCCACGGATCCTTACCTGATAAGCTGAACCAATCTTATAAGGCCCTTATCAGGCAGGCCTTATAAGGCCTGATAAGGCGGTCAGTTTTAAAATTGCAAAATTTAATTTCCTGTATAGTAACTAGTGTATTGAACTGATCCTTGCTATTGACTTAATGACTTACTTACCTAATGTACTGTATAATGCACTGTATCAGCAGAATCGAACCAGCGACCTTCGAATTGTCCATAAATTGTAATCTAAAGTAACATAACCACTATACTACAGAGTCCTTTATAATATAGACAGGGAGCTCTATATGACACGCCTGCGATCGGCCCGGCCGGGGAGACGGCCACGACAGCTTCGAGACTTCAAGTTGACTTCAAGTCCTGGCATCCTGGAGCATCGGTAAGCCGAGTTCAGATTACCATGGGTTGTACCGACTTGAGCTTATTAACAGCGTCGGAACTGGACTTCTGGACTCCAACTCAAGTCAACTTCGCCATAAAATTATATTAAGTACGTCCATTCCAAACTACTTTCAAGTTGTGAATGCTCATTTCTCACAGCTCGATACTTTCGCGCGCGGATTCATCCGGGGTAAGCTCGGCTGTAATTTCAAGCCCAAGCTGCGACTCCCGAGGCTAGCAACTCTGCAGAACTGGAGGTAAGCCCTCAAATCGAATCGGCTCAACTTCTACTGATGCAGAATCAGCAATGCGCCGCCTTACCTTAAACGGGCGATTACGGCGCGCAACACGAGCGGCTGGCAACGCTTTCGCGCACAACCCGCCCCCACGCCGACTTCGAGCCACCGAGACACACTGCGCAGGCCGGACAAAGCCCACCGAGTCCGGACCGTCCTCTGCCCGCCCACACTTGTTCGCGCGCGGCGACCGACACCGTTCCCGCGCTCCCCGGATCCGAATCCGACCCCGGGGGAAGCAGGAAGCAGGATGCACGCCCCGAAGAAACGCGCGCGGCGGGACGGGTTCGATTTGCGCGCGTAGGACGGCCGGACGACGGGCTGCGGCTCGCACGTTCCTGCCCGTGCAACCGAATCCCGAGGGGTGGGGCGGGGCGGCCTCGAGCCCAAGGAAATTGGGATCGCAGGGGTAAGATTTAGGTGCAGGTACGGAGGTCGAGCAGGCGGGCGACGGGCTGCGGCTGACGGATTCCGACCCGGCGCGCTGGAAACGCGAGGGCGCGAAGGGCGGGGCGGGCTCGAGTGCGGGGAGGTTTGGATGGCGCGAGGACGGAGGTCGGGGGAGCGGCTCGCACGACCGAATCGTGGGCGGCGCGAAGGGCGGGCTCGAGTGCGGGGAGGTCGGGGACCGAGATGGGGGGTCGGTGGCGGCGGGCGTCGACGCCGGGCGTAGAGGGGCAGGGGGGATCAGGGCGCGGCGGCGGGACTTGTTGATGAGAAGAGACGCGGTGGCGTGCCGATGGTGTATTGCCAGTTTTGAGGCCGGGCACTGGATCGAAGTCGGGCGCGCAGGTACGGGACGGGCGAGCGGACGACGTGGCGGCGTACGTTATGCGGTCCGCGCGCCCGGATCGCGAGGGGCGGGACGGCACGGGCTCGGGGAGGTCGGGATCGCGGCGGTCGTTGACGCCGGGCGAAGCAGGACGAAGGACGGCGGTACTCTGCTGCAAGAGGAAACGATGCGCGGGGTGGCGAGGGATGCGCGGGTAGCGGCGCGGGGTCGAGGTTTGCACCGCGCGACTTGCGCCCGTTCGGCGCTGAAGTGGACTGCGGCGGACAGGGCGGCGGACGATCGTGGTGGATTGCGGCTGCGGACGGCGCAGACGGCGGATCCGGAGGTCTACACGAGTAAGCATTTGCACAGGCGCCGTACTTTGACTTATGGCGGATTGGCACAAACGGGTTCGCGCGGCGACGTAGGCAGCGCCGCGGCAGCACGCGCGGCGAATGGGCGCGCAGGTACGGAGGTCGGGCGTACGACGCGCTCGCAGGACGCGCAAAGCGCGAGGCTCAGCTGTATGTGCCGTGCGGCTCCCTTCACTTTTGATCGAGCCGCGTGAGCGGGCCAACCTAGGGAGTAGATGAATGTGACATACTGATGTCCATCGCACTCGCCGTCCCTCGATGCGCTTGCGAGTCACTCCAGCCGCGCATGTAACGCGAGGCGCGAATTCGCGCCCTGTCGAACACATGCGGCTTTCCAGTGGTCGCCAGCGTGCTTTTTCTGACCCAGAGGACGCGGATGAAGCTTGATACGGCTGGATAAGAGATTGGCGCGAGTGCAGAGGCATTGGATAAGCCCGTGAAAGCAAGGGTTGGTTGTCGTGGGATAAGAGTGGGCCGAGCGCCGCTGCGCAACCCCGAGCACGAAGTGAGAATGTGGCTGTCGGGGAAGTGTCTTGTATGCAGCATAGTGCAGTGCGGGGCACTACCTTCAGTACGCTGGAAAGAATACTGGCGGTCAGCGACCGAGGAGAAGGAGACGGCAGGTGGGCAGACTATCAGGGCCAAATAATGCCAGCGGACAGCCGGATAACTGCCGAATAAGGTGCCGGGCTGCCTTATCGGGCTCTGATCAGGATCTTATCAGGCCGGCTTCTTATAAGGCTATTTTTATTTTTCCGACAGATAGTATTGCTCTCGTCGAGGACTATGGCATGCGCCAGCGGAGTGATCATCTCACGCATCTGGACGCGTTGTGCAGCCGAAGTGCATCTTTCTGTCCAGATAGAGAAGATGTGTGCCGGAGGGAATTGCATGAAAAAGGTCTCCTGTGTCGGCGAATAGCCCATGAATAGTCCTGCGCGCTGGCGGACCGATTGGATCTTGCTCTCGAAGATGAAGACCAGAAGGACACGGATAGATACACGGCAATCCCGCCTGCCAATGGAATCTAGCGGGTTTGATGGCGGTTGGATTACAACGGTTGTATCTTGGGGCTCCGTGCGAGAAGCAGCGCATCGGATTCCAATGGCTGGCCCACTGGACAGTTGCCGAGCCTCATCGGGGCGCCAAAACCAGTAAAATGTTGCAATAATTGGGAATCGAACCCAGCGCATGAAAAGGCTGAAAGAAAGATTAGGTAGGGCGCACAACCACTGCGTCAAGGAGACATTATATGTCTGAAGTAATGGATCGAATAACCTGTGCACTGGATATCTGGGGCAAGCCTTCAAGTTTCTTCAGTTGGAAGTTGGTTACAAGTCTATCCCAAGCGAGGTCTATCCGATGCTGACATCATGCTGTCACTCAATTCAGATAGGTGCGGTCAAGTGGTGCAGCACATATGTAGCAGTAGTCTAGACTTGAGTGTCAATGACAGTGCTAGTAAATCATCTGCTGTATGTAATATGGAAGACTCATTGGAATTTTGTCAGTGAATACAACTCTAATGGGCAGACCGGTGGGATCTCCCAAGATGCCCATTGGATTCCAACGGTTTGCCTATTTTCCGGTATCCGAAGGACGTCGCTTAAGAAGTTGATGAGAAACCCATCGATTTTCAATGGGTTTCAAATCCTATCAGATTCCATTGGCAGGCGGGATTGCCGTGTACCCCGAGGTAGATGACGAGCGACATGATCAGGTGGAGCTTGGCCTCGGAGTCCAGCTTCTCAGTCCCAGGGAGGTTCTTCCGCCAGTAGTCCGAGTCGAACTGCAGTGTGGCCATCTTAGAGGACGAGTGGACACCGCCGCATGGTAATCGATCGCGTTAAGTCACAGTGTGACATTCGTGACACTAATTAGCGTGAACTCGTCGGATTTAATTTCACGCGTCATAAGGCTGCTACAAGAGATCTGAAGAGACAGAAAGTGTCTGAATGGGTGACTTCCCGTAAGGTAAATTTAGTCCTGCAGAATATTTGGGAGTGCCAGTGATGGGATCAATTGAGAAATATTCAGCTCATTCATGTTTCCCGCAAGCCAGGATTGGATTTGAATATAACCGAGCCACTTAAACAGGAGCTCTGTTCCTTCCAGTCCCATGGCCAATCTCAAATTTGTATACCATGTACTTTCTAGTTAACAGCGGTGTAGGCGACGCAACACCATTGCGGCGAGTGGCCGACGGTTTCCGAATGATCCGAGAGGTGCGGCATCACAAAAGGTCAGCTTATAGAAGCTTTTCAAAGAGGGAAAGAGCCCGAAGCAGTAGAGAAAGAGTCAATATGGTATTTAGCCAGTTTGAGCCTTGAACATCCTGTTCAATATAGGTTGGAAGGCTTGAAGACGCGACAGAGAGTTTGTGATCGCCGCGAGGAACGGCGAGGATCAATCAATTCTGTCCGAAAAGGTTTATGTTGCAAAGCTAAATCCTGGAGGGGGGGTAGCTACCCCCCCTCCAGAACTTTATTCTATCCTAGTGTTTGAGAATAAAATGCCACCGCTTTGGGATGGCCGAAGTGATGGGGTCCTGACAGATGCTTCGGCATCGCCCCGAAATATTCCCCTGGAATAAATCTACCTTACGGGAAGTCACCCAATAGCGAATAGACTTAATCGAGTCCATGAAACTTATAATCAGGAATCCCGCAAATTTATAACGAGTCGCTGGTTCCGCGAGACACGGCGTGAGAAACAGCCTCATACTTCAACGCACATTCCCAATATAAGATATCCATTTAGCCAGCATGAATCTAGGACATCGAATAAACATTGTTGCCTACCATAGCTAGTGACGAGAAGGGGTAGTCCTCACAGAATCGAGCCTTAATGATCTCCGCTATTTTCCCCAGTTTGTCGCAAGCCTCTCTCCGAGATTGGCCGGCTCGCCGGCCCGGAGACAGGCTTGCTCCGAACCTAGGTTCATGCTAGGTTCGGAGCAAGCCTGTCTCCGGGCCGACGAGCCGTGACCAAATCTGATCGTATCAGCAAAACAATGATCGGCGGCTTGATCCGCACCTAGCATGAACCACCCTGCCTGCACCAGGCCGAAAACGTTAATGAAGGTACAACCCAGATGTTAATGAAGGTACAACAGGGTACAACCCAACGCCCTCATCAACGCAATCTAAGCGCCTTCGCCTAAATCTCATTCCGTTTCTAATATACACGACTCCCTTGAACAATCTAAGCTACAAGATACATGCATCTCTGCCCCATCCCCCCATCCCCCATCCCAAGAAAACGAACGCCCTACGACGCCGCGTGCCCGACGTGCATCTTCTCCTTCAGGCGCGCCATGAGCTTCTTCTTCGGCTTCCCCTTCCCCTTCCTCTTCTCATTATCCTTGTCCCCCTCGCCCACCCCCTCGCCCTCGCCCGAGTCCGCGCTGCTCTCGCCCTCGTCACCGCTGTCCGCATCGCCCGACGCGGGGCCGTTGCCGCTGCCAGCGAAGCGCGGGTGGTCCGCGGGGAACGCGTCGCGCGGGTCGGCCGAGTTGAGCGCCGCGGAGCCCAGCACGGCGGGCGGCGGCGCGCCTGCGCTCTCCATCTTCGCGCCCCCGCGCAGCCCAACCCCTACTTCGGCAACGCCAGGCGTGCTCTCGCTCGACGCGGCGTACCCGCTGTCCACATCCGCGTCCGCGACGAGGCTGGGGAGCGACGGGTGCTGCGCGCCGAGCGCGAGCGCGGTGGACGCGTGCGGCGTCAGCGCGCCCGGGGACTGCACGAGCGCGGGCGACGCGCTGGGGTGCACGCTCGACGCGGGCGCGGGCGCCACTGGGAGCGGGGGCAGCACGGCCGGCGCGCGCTGCGGCGTCGGGAGCACGTGTGCGCGGGACGGGGACGGCGGCGCGATGCCGGTGGCGGAGTGCCCCGTGTGCACGGCGGTGCTGGCGTTCGTGTCCGCGCGCGCGGGGGTGGTGGTGGTGGTGGGGGAAGAGGGTGAAGAGGGCGCGGGCGCGGGGGGGCGGTGCGCGACGTCGGCGGAGGAGGGCGCGGTGTGGTGGAGGGTGTGCGCCGCGGGTCCGGGGGCGTAGGGCGCGGGCGCGGAGGCGGTGTAGGGGACGGAGGTGGCGTATCCGACGTCGACTGTGGTGCTGCTCTTGTCGTCGCGCTGGAGCGAAGAGTCAGACGGGGGCAGCGGGGGCAGGGAAGATTTCGGATCCGCGGGTCCTGGATCAGCTACGAAAACATATCAGAACGCAAGCAAAAAAGAACAACAGGCCAAGCACGAAAATACGCGGCCACGCCTTGCGGGAGGTAGGCCTTTGCGCCAGACAGCGCGCGCGCGACGTCCGCCTGCGCGGGGAGGTAGCCCTTCGCGGTGTCCAGGAGCGTCTTGTCGCCGGCCTCGCGCGGCGGCGTCTCCTCGGCGAGCGCGCCGGGGAACGCCCCCGGGATGTCGGGCCCAGGGGTGCCGAGCGGGGTGCGGGTGACGTGCGAGTCGAGGACGCCGTGCGTGCTCTCCGCCCACTCTCCTGCGGGCGTCTGTGGGAGCGCGCCGGAGGGGATGACGGGGACGAGGTTCGGGTGTGCCGTGGTCGCCATGTCGTTCGAGTAGAGTTTTTGGAGGGTTTATCGGAGGGGGTTGACGGAAGGTAATGTAGGAGAGCGCTCGACGCCGTGCGCTCTTTATACGGTGGCAGGCCAGTGGAGTGTGGACCATGACGATGCTGTGGGGCGATGATGAGGGTAGGAGGCCGCAGGTACACACGCGCAAATACCCGCCCCATCTGAAACCCGCGCAGAACGTTCCGTGAAATGATGTGGCATGAATGTGAGGGCAGCGATGCATCTAACGCTATGCATCGCGGCTGGGGAGACATCAGAGAGAGACTGGAATGAGCATGAGCCCAAAGTTTCGACGTACCGCGGAAAACTTAGAACAGTTGTACATTACAGTGGACGTGTTGCGAAGGAAGCGCGTGTCCTCGGGAGTCAGTTGGCCTGTCCGATGTATGACATGACATTTCATCGCGATATCGCCTTGCGAATTGAACAAGACGCGAGTTTCTACAGCGTAAATCCAATTTTGCGCAAGGCATTCAGCGGGAGCCCCACGGACGCTGTAAGCGCTTCACTGAGAACTAGGAATCAGAGGAGGTTATGCGAGAGCCACGTACTGGTCCTCAAAGGAACGAGCTAATCTCGGCGTTCCTCGCGTCCGAAGGCGATCGTTCGACGACAGGACAGGGCAACTTGGAAGAGGCTGAGTTGTAGACACGGCAGTCCGATTCCCGATCGACTCGAATTCAAGTCCGAGTCCCTTGGTGCAAGTACACTCCTGCAGGCGGCGAGAGGCACTGCGGGACAGTGGAAGCAGTTGCTGGGGGAACCAGGTACGGTATGTTCACAGGATTAGAGTTGACGCCGCCAAAGGGAGGGTACTAGAAAGCTAGCGGATCGTTGTGGTCGAGAGTACCACGTAGCTGAAACAGAAGGAGGAGGACCGCGACGAGGCGCATCTCGTCAAGAACGTGGAGCCGCTCCTTGAGCAGGCGGAGAAGATCCTGAACGAGACGAACGGCGTGATCAAGGGCGCGGACGCGGACTACCGCCTCAGCAACAAGGCGTCGCGCGACTCGGATATGCACGACCACAAGGCGACGCCTGAGGAGCAGCGCCTGACACCCGCACGTAGATGGTCCAGGAGGTCGGTGGTCCGCACGATCGGGTGGGCGCGCGACAAGCTTGACTCATTCCCCAACTTGGCCAAGCGAGACCGCGGCCCTCTCCTCGAAGCGCTCGGGCGTGCGTCCCCCGTCTCCTCATTCAATCGAATAGACTGATTGACTCACCTGCGCGATATGGAGAACCTCTCACCCAGATTGTCGGTGGCGTCGGCCTCCTCCTCGCAGGGGTGCTCAACCTCTCGGCAGCCTCCTTAGCGGTCTCGGGCTGTTCGGCTTGCTGAAGGGCATCGTCGCTGCCACCGGCCTCGACAAGATCTACAAGGGGCTGGGCTCGACAACTTGTGGCTGTCAAAGACGTAGATCCGTAGCGAGGCAGAACAAGCGGGACAGAGAAGGAGGAAGTGAACAATCTTTAGGACTAGCAATCGATGATGAACCATTTTGTGGACAGTAAACGGCGTAGTACATACACCGTATCGCGTGCGCTGACTCGGGCAGAGGTGACGAGTCCAGCCAAAATCCAGCTAGAGTAATCAGAAAGTGGGGTATACCCTGGCATAGGTAACCTTTCGGTCAAGGTGTTCCACTATTGTGACCATCGCACTGGTAGCTCAACGGGTGGGATGAAAGAGAAGGAAAAGTGACAAGTCGGAGAGGCGCCAAGAGGCACGCTGGCGATCCTTTGGCCATCACCGACGGTCACATGATGTTGGGGACACCGGGCCGGCCGGCCGTTTCGTAAGATCAAGTTCGAGACGGTTTGAAACGGTTTTAAAACGGTTTATAACCGTTTCCGTCTGAGTTTGATCAGAGCTTCAGACGGAAATCAAATGTTTGGAGCCTTAGACGTCTAGACCTTAAGCTCAAGTTCGATCTTGCGATCGTTTAAAAAAAAAGTGACGGCCCTGCTTAGCCAGGACCTCTGATAATACCTTTGGAGGCAAGGTCCCAAAGTCGACTGATTCCCCAATTTTTGTCCGAACGGGAGCTAGCCGAGGAGCCCCAAAAGGCACTTTTGGCGTTCCCACGGGGCCAATCATGCACGAAAAAGTTCCAGAGCCCCCGTTTATGGTGCGCATCGGGTGGAAAGCCAGTTTCTTCCCATCTTACACCGAAAACAACAGTTTTGGGGCCAGAATCTCGATAATTTCCACGAACCTGAACCCGACAACCAACCCGGCACCACGATTTTTTGTCTGGACGGGACCTGGCCTGTCCACCCTCGGGCGACCATTTTTGTCCGGATGGGACCTAGCATTTGGCCCCCAAACCTCAAATTCTTGTCCGGACCCAGGCCCTGGCCTTCGAAGGTATTATCAGGGGGCGCGCGCTGCCAAGGTATCGTCTCTGCCGATATGTTGATCCCCGTCTCGCATCAATTTCTCTCCTTTTCATCATTTCCACGGCTTTACATCATTTTTCTCTAGAAACGTCTCTAGATCTCACCCAGCGCATTCGAACCTCTGGTTTGTCTCAAGGATTTCGGAAACAGCTGTAAGGCTTTAAGTTCGATCTTGCGATCGTTTAAAAAAAAGTGACGGCCCTGCTCAGCCCCAGATATGAAACACGTATATATATGAGCGTGAGTAAAAATAATGAGGATCTGACTTCAGTCGCGGGCCGCCATCTGTCGAGCACTGAGCAGATGTAAGCTTACTGTTTTGAATTTGTTTTCAACCCGTGCTCCTCATTTTGTTTCACTCACATCGAGGTTCGATATTACCTGGGCAGTACCCACTTGGAGCAGATCTCTGCAGATCTCTGTGAGCGTGAACTACGGACATGAAAGACCGTTCCGCAGTCATGCGCCGCGCGTCTCGGATAAGGTGGGTTGGATTGAGGCTAGAATCCAGATCTGCCCACCGTCCTTCAACCGCATACTCAGCCATCCTTTTCCACCTGTCCCTTGCCCCTTGCCCCGCTCACCCAGCTTCTAATCTCCATTGCATGCCGCCGTCGGACCTGGGACCGGGATATCTTGAGAATGGATCGGAGTCGTGGCCCCGCACAACCGCCTTCGCTCGCTCCACCAATGCATTATTCCGCCCGACTTGGAGGAGGGCCCTCTATGTGCTCCGGCCTCTCGTCCCTAGACCGCCCATCGTCTTAGCGGCGTGCCTCGTCTCCATTGCTGCGCTGGTATGGGAGAAGAAGATGGGCGGCCGCTGGGACCCAGCCTTCCCGGTTCCTCGTATGATTTGGACGCTGGCGCTCCTCGTAATACCGACGTGGGGCCTTCTCATGTTTTCAGCATGCATTTGTGGGCGGGCCTGCCGAATGCGGTATCGCCGTCACGATGCGGGGTACGAGATGCTCAGGCGCGATCTGGAGCGCGATGAAGCATCGCCTGAGATAGTGCAGCGGGGTAGAAGTACCTGGTCCAGGGTGCGGAGCGCAGCACCCTTTTTCTACCTTGCGCTTGCCCTATTCGGTGTCTATATGCTCTTTACCTACGAGCTCCCCATCGACCATCGATTCAAGCGCGATGTGGAGCGCGCGAGCCGGGCTCCAAAGCGGGAGGGGTACGGGAAAGGCGGTGAGTTTTCCGGGTTGAACAAGTTGAACGCAGCTTGGTGTTAATCATTCGCTGTGCAGATAAAATTTTCCTTGCGGCGATGTTCTACAACAATGAACACGTCCTGCCGTACTGGACGAAGGAAATAACGAAATTAATCCATTATCTCGGTCCTGTGGGTGCGATGAAGACTTCCGATTTGCGACACTGATTTTCAAACTCACCAGGACAACGTCTTCGTGTCTATTGTTGAATCACATAGCACGGACAATAGCGCGGCCTTGCTCACGGCCTTTGACCACCGTCTCGAGGAACTCGGTGTCGCACGGCGAATCTTGACGAGCGACACATCTGTCGCGCGAGGTCCTCCCCGCATCGAGTTCCTCTCTGCGCTGAGGAACCAAGTCATGGAGCCTCTTGTCAAGCATGGTGGCTACGAGCGCGTTGTGTTCAGCAATGATATTTTCATCGAGGCCGAGTCGATCGTCGAGTTATTGGACACAAAGGGCGGCGACTACGACGTGGCGTGTGGACTGGATTTCGGGCGTTGGGGGTGACGTCGCTCGTCCTTCGTCTCTTGAGCCAGATTGGCTGACCGGCACAAGCAGCTTGTACGACCTATGGGTTATCCGCGACAGGCTTGGGCGCATCGCCTCAACGCTGTGGCCGTACTTCCTTGAGGACGCGGGGTTCCGAGGCATAATGGCGAACGAGCCGGCACCTGTCTTTGCGTGCTGGAACGGCATCATCAGCGTGCGTGCCGACCCATTCCTTCCCGTGGGCCTGCGCGCCGGACAGCTCTCTACGTCTCCGTTCGCGCGCCCCCTTGCGGCAACACATCCTGCATACCCTCGGCCAGCGAACCTCACCCCTGCGACGACGCCGCCCGTGCGCTTCCGCGCCTCCGTGCCGGGCGAGTGCTACTCCTCCGAGTCATTCAACCTCCCATACGACCTGCGCCGGCAGTTCGACCTGCAGGCCATCTACGTCAACCCCCGCGTGATAAACGCGTACGAGTGGAAGTGGTACCTTTGGCACAAGTACCTCATGCGCCACTGGGCCGTCAAGTGGTGGATCGAGTGGGTGGAGAATGGGAGCGGCATACATCTGGCGAAAATGGTGCTCGGTGACCCGACAAGGATATGGCAGTGGGACGGAGGGGAATGCCATCCGGTGCGTTGAGGCGTTGTACGAGTTCAAGGGTCTGACCGTTTCACAGTGGTAACGTTCGTATAAGATATTGAGGCATTGGGGGGTCTATGATGTGGAAGCCTCCGTTTGTAGAAGAGGTCCATCGGGTAGCTCACCGCGTTGTACGTCGTAGTCCGGTCGTTACATTTTGGCAGTCGATGGAGCGAAGGGATTAGCGCGGATCTGGGGGCTATGTATATAAACGGAGGACGACGTGGAACGGTGGAGTGATTGTTGTTGAGAAATATCGGAGGCATTAAATCTTGTAGTCTGCAACGGCGGGCTGGGCGGTCGATGGGGAAGATCTAGATACCAAGCAGATTCAGCTGGAGCCATTAGTTTAGCATCCACGCGAACCAAACCGTTCATCCTGCCACGCTAGGTAGACGCCGCCCACCCACGGGTGCGTTGGACGTTTATGCATGCCGTGATCCAAGTCTGCGAGGTGCTCGAGCCACATCGCGATGCCTTCATCGCTGCACACTTCGGCGAAAAGGGGCCTCATACAGCGCGCACGCTCCAGGGGCGTCGCCTTCGCGCAGCATCAAACATGCGCGGACTGCATCGCATAGGGGAACGCCCTGCGGCGACCCGAACGCCGTCGCAATGAAATTGGGGGCGGGCGACATCCAAGCTCTGACGCACGGCGGCGGGAGCGGTCCCCAGCAACGTGTCGACGAGCGCAACAAGGTCGAGCTGGTCGAAGACCGCGCTGGTTCGTGCGCAAGCTCCGCGTGCATCGCGCGCGCTTCCGGGAACTCCGTCTTCAGCACGTGGATCTCCACCATGCCCGCGAGGCCGCAGACGTGGGGCAGGTCTTTGGCGCCGGAGCAAAGGCGTGCTGCGTCCTGGAAGGCGCCGAGCGAGAGGCAGCACCGTGCCTCGGACGAGATTGCCTGCGCCTGCGCTAGCACATCGCCGAGCATCTCCGCGAGCTGCTGCGCCGAGTCCGCGCCGTTCATGCGCGGCCCAGATAAGCGCCCGGCTTGGCGCCCATGCCCGTGCCCGTCCTTGCGCCCTCCACCACGGGCGGCGGAGACGGGCTCGAGGCGGACGGAGGCGTCGAGCATTCGGCGCTGTAGGTAGCGGTGAGCACTTAAAGTAGGTGCGGCGAGGAGGGCAGGCGGACCTCGCGGCGAGCAGGTTCAACGGCGGCGGCGCAGTCGTCCGGACGGCAGAGCGGCGCGTCGCGGAGCACTGGCACGAACGTCGGTGGAGGGGCAGGCGGCGGCGTACGCCGCGCGCGAACTCGGATCTGTAAGTAGCTGTAAAACGGGCACAGCGTGCGGCCCGGGCATTGATGTCGACAGAGGCCGTCTAGTCGTAGTCTAGTCGTAGTCTGTGTGGTTGATATACTGCTCTAACAAGATTAGTAGAGGAGACGACGCCAAAGGGAAGTACTAGTAAGTACTGACTTGAGTGGGTCGTTGTGGTCGAGAGTACGTTGCCGCCGCCGGCTATCTTCGGCTGACACAGCATACCTTTGTCAAGCCCCGGTCGGCCCGATTTTCCCCGACGCTCCCCTGCAATCCCTCGGAGTCGCTGTCGCTCCCGGCGCCATACTCGTGCGCGACCCATCATCCAGAACAAGCCGCGGATGCATGAACGTGAGCCATCTAGTCGCTCTGCTTCTGATTCTTCCCCAAAAAGACTCAATGCCTAGTACAATCTTGGTACAATCTCGAAATGTCAAGAGAACTGCCGCGCAACTTGGTAGAGCGCGAACAAGGGATCCTCGGATGGCGCGCGGTGTGATAGCACGTTCTCCCAGTCCCCCGACGACTCTCCACTTCATGCACCCCGAGTTTCTCCGCTGCACCTCCAGTTTGCGATGCCGCCGGGCGGCCGAGCAGAGCCTCCGCCATCATCGCTCTCGCAGGCGTTGTGGGCTGGACCCTCATCAAGCGCTCATCAGCCCAACAGCGATCCATCCCTCCCAAAATACCTACTTGAGCGTACCCTGCACGTACCGCACGCCCGAATCCCTCAAGTTATTTCGACACCTCCATTTCACGATGGTATGGACAAGCCTTGGACCATTGACCACGGAGCCGCGCAAGCTCGCCTGGCGCCCTAAACAGAATAGACTACATAGTCGTACACTCGGTGGGCTCGCCCCCTTGTTCCTTCGCATATGTGGCTTACCGGATCGCGTCTTCAGATAATGATACTGACAACTCGTGTAACTCGTCCATGAGCACTTTGCGCGGTGTCTTCGCCGCCCTATCCGGCACGGACTCAAGGACCCTGGCTCGTCCGCAACCTCAAACGTCCCTTTACTCGTCTTTTCCAATTCCGTTTGGGCGCAAGTCCGCGCAAGCTCGTTGAAGCCCGTGCGAGTCCTCGGCTCGGTTCCAGCCTCTGCCTACTACACCCGGTCCGTTGCCCCCCCTTGGTTCGCAATCGCCGACTTATCCAGTCGATCCAAATCCTTCGTTGCGCCAGTACCGTCGGCTCCAGGGTCCAGGAAGTTAGCGACCGTTCAGTCAATCAGTCAAGTAGATCATCTCACACTGACCGGCGCGTCTCGTCCCAGCGCAAAACTCTTTGCGCCCCCGTACTTCAGCCCTGAGGCCTGACCCATATATGCACTTGAAGGTGGGATTCAAATCCTGGGTGGCTCGATCGCTGACTTGTGTCCCATGCAGCTACTAGTTGTATGAGACGGTCAATTTACTCGAAGACTTCAACGATCGAGCGCGAGCAATTCACTTGCGCAGTTAAATTTGGATCAGAGCGCGACGGTTAATATACGCGAGGGACTCGGTGAGCGCGCCCTAATTCAATCTCACACTCTTGAGGCTCCTCTCGGCTAACTGTGTTCTTAGATCCCATTATGCGCTCGAACGAGGCCGGAACGCCAAAACATCGAAACTACGCTTGGGCCAGGTAAGTCCCTTTAATTGCAACGCAAGCTATTGACTTCAACTCGGATGCAGCTGCGCACTGCAGACTATAAGCAAGCCCCCTTTCGTGCTGCAACCCTGCTTCCACAATCCCCATGCACAGATCCAGAGGCGCGTGTATATTCCCCGTCGACCAAATGAAACTACGAAACACAAATACAAGCCCTTCAGACGCCCATGCGCCCCCGGATGCGCGCGACGAAGCGCGAGCGCCGTTTCCCCTTCCCGCCCCCCTCGCCCTTCTCCGCTTCACCGCCCCCTCCCCCGTCCATGTCATCCCCCTGCTGATTCTCCTTCTCGCGCTCCTCCTCCTGCACGCACTCCCCCTCCGCCCCACACGAGTACCGCCGCGCCGCCCCGGAGGGCACGTGCAGCCCGTGCTTCGTGAACACCGCGCGGTCCCCCTCCCCGCGCGCGCCGTCGCTCTTACCCTCGAGCCCGGACTCGGGGCCCGCGCCGAGCACGCCGAACCGCGCGTCCGAGAACGCCGCGCGCTGTGCGTGAGGGGGGCGAGCGCGGGCGACGTGGCCTTCGCACGGCGGAGTCGGAGCTCCCAGTGGTGAGTGCACCTCACGACGTAATCCTGCTTATGTTCTGTTCACGCCGCTTCACCGCCCTGACGCTAAGGCGCCCGTCGCCAAGGCTCCAACCGTCGCCCCCGTTTTCTAGCTATATAGGCCTTCGTCGCGCACGGACCTCCCGGGACAAATAATCCACGCTGGGTCACGGGAAATTTTCGCGTTTTTTGACTCGGCGCGAGGCTGTTTTCGCGGCACTTGGCGGTAGTCTACTCTAGTGTGGCTCTAAGACAATTTCTAACAAATTTAAGACACTTTCAAGCTCTTCTAACGAGTTTACATTGCGCTTCAAGGCCAAGTCAGTAAAGTGAACCGAAATTGGAACCAAAGTCTTATCCTTGAAGTCCGCGCGGAGGGCCAGAAGTCCAAGTTGAGGACTCAGCCAATTGTGTGCGCACTGTGATGAAGCAACTTGACCCGGCGCGAAGCGCCGAGAAAGAAAATTTGACCAGAAACAAGGCGCGTTAGATTCAAGTACGGCGAGGAATAACAGAATCTGACTTACAGATCTGACCCCGCGTTGACAGGTCTCAAGATCTCAAGCCTCGAGCTGACCTACAACCGGCGCGAAGCGCTGAGAAGAAAATTTTTGCAGTGGGGAAGAGTCTTTGAAGTACGCAATATGTGCAGCGCGGAATAAGAGGAGTGGACTTACAACACGCGCCCGCCCACGCAATCTGGATCTGTGGCGAACTTCTGCGAAGGAGATACAGCTGGCGCGAAGCGCCGGGAGGAAAAAATGAAACCCGAGTCTGTGAAGTAGGAGTGTTGGTCAGAGCGATATGTGGCAACAAATAAGACTTGCGCACTGACAATAAGACCGCGCGCGCGCGATCCCGACGGGGCGCAAGCTTCGGGGTGGCTGGCAACGAGCGCGAAGCGCCGAGAAGGAAAAAAAGGCCATCAAAAAAAAACTGCGCGCGCGACGTGGTGTCTGCAATGAGGACGCGTTAAGAAGGGCCGGAAGGTATATGAAAGCAGCACGCACCCCGCGCCGCTACCCCGCTCGCGGGACGGCGATATGTCGTGTCGGGACATCTCGGCCGAGATGCCCGAGCCCCGTGATCCCGCTCATTTTGGAGCTGCAGAGCGCGTCAGAGCGCATTGCAGGGCGAGGTAGAACGAGAACGTACCCCGCCGATTTACCCCGCTCGCGGGACGGCGATGTATAGCGTCGGGACATCGAGGCCGAGATGCCCGAGCGCTGTCGCGCACCGCGGTTCTGAGCTGGGAGGCGCGGCAGAATGACAGCTAAGCGCTGCTAGCGCTGAGCGCTGAGCACGAAAGACATCGTGTTTGTACAGGGGCCCGCACGCCGGACTTCAATCGGCGCATCGAAATCGCTTAGATTGAAGCACTGCGGCGCGTCAGGATGAGCTGTGGGTGTGATAAAATCTGCACATACCGCTTGCCGGACAGCCGTATGTGATGTCGGAGATATGGGCCGGGGATACCAATGCGCATCGAAATCGGGCATTGCCGCGATGACGAGAGGACCTAAGCGAAGACGGCGCGAAGCGCCGGGAAGAAAAATGGGAGCGCGGGCGTCAGGATGAGCTGTGGATGTGATAAAATCTGCACATACCGCTCGCCGGACGGCCGTATGGGTCTCGCCGTCTCGGAGATATGGGCCGGGGATACCCGTGGCGCATCAAAATCGAGCATCGCCACGATGACGAGAAGACCCAAGCGAAGACGGCGCGAAGCACCGAGAAGTAAAAATTGGAGTGCGTGCAAGTTTCTCGTGCTGGTGCTTCAGGTTGCACGCACCAGAACGTCGACGGGGCACGCGTGATGTCGGCCTGACGAGCGTGTCAGTATGTGCGCTGAAGCGGCGGGGAACCCGACGTACAAGGGCGTGTGACGCTGCTCGCGGGACGGCGAAAAATAGTGTCGACGTCTCGGCCGAGATGACCGAGCGATGAGATCAATGAGATGGGGCGGGTTCTTGGGGACTGGGAGAGATGTTAGGGAGGTGGGGAGCGGGATAGAAGAGTATGGCGCACACAGATCTATGCCGATGAGGCGCGAAGCGCCGAGAAGAAAAAAAACACAAGTCGGGGCGAGAGTCGGCGGCGTGCGTGGCCCATCACGCCCCCACATCTTAGTGGTCTGTGGGGGTCAGGACAGCGAGGAAGAACGAGGCTCGGTCTGGACAAAAAGGAGATCTCAAACGCGCTTGCGAACAAGGGGTGCTCGTCCTGCTTGCGGGACGGCAGCACATCGTGTCGGACGCTTGGACCGCGAGCCCCCAGGACGTGCTTTGCCATGGCCAGGAGCGCGATGAGAATGGCAGTAAGTGGCGGTAAAATAGCGGGCTGGATTAGCGAGGAGGATTCGGTAGAAAAAAGCTTGCTCTGCGAGGTCTGGAGACACAGAGAAAGGAAGACAAGAGGAAGGGGGGGGCGTTGGGGAACTGGGGCAGTGGAGGTCGGAAGTAAGAGAAGGCGAGGTAACGGCATGCGGGCTCCGAGTCCGAGCGTGCGAGCATGCCAGCTGGCATGAATGGAAGCCCGTCACGGTGATTTAATTAGTGCCGGGCTCCGAGTCCGCCCGCCCGCCGCAAAGATTCTGGGATCGTCGGGGGCTTTCTGAGCAGTTGCGGATTGTATGTGGGCGCTATGGGTGCTGGATATGCATCCGATGCATGCACCCATAGGGAACGGCCTCAGTGTCACTGGAGCCTGGGGTTTTTCGGCGGAACACCGAAATGAGTAAGCGACTCGGATGTACCGGCAAAATTCAATAGACTGCGCCGGCTATGCCTCCCGTCACCTCATCTCAGGCTGAGATGAGCAGCTTGTATGGTTGGTCTATCCTAGCGGCTCTGTTGTGTGCTGTACGCCGTGTGCCGGCCGCCTAGATTCAGTCCTGAATTATTTGGTTTAATTTTTTTTTCGAGATATTTTCAATCTCTGTCCCTTTATTTTGGCAATTTCTCAGAGCTACCTAGACTTATTCTCGACGCTTATGTCCAATCTGAGTCTTTTCGGCAGAAATTTCGAGCTCAGCAAATATTTTTCGGGGCTCTCGGTGTTTGCCGGACGCTACGCCTGAGTGCTGAATAAGGCAACTGTGGTTTCGGTCTCGCAGTTCAACCCCTGTCTGGGTCAGACTGCTCGCAAAGTGTGTCAAGTTTCTAATTTTGATGATTAGATCGCATCTGTGCCATGTCTCCGTATGAATTGGAGCTGAATTTTGCGCTGCATAAATTGAACCAAAAACACCCCGATGGTGTGTTTGGGGTGAAGTCGAGGGGTATTGACTGGATTACGTGACCGAAAATTACTTCTTTATTTTCAAAACCTGTTTGGAATCCTTCCTGGGCTGCAGCTACCATCAATACAACCAAAATACCCATGGTTGAATTTCTGTCGAATTTTTGACCAGATATTACACAGTTGTCCTGGCTCCACGGGTCTCGACTAGCCTTATGTGATCACGTGACCAGATACTCCTCCTCATTTCTGTGCCTTCAGGGACGGCCCCATGAGCTCGCAATATTCGAAACAGTGTAAAGCGCTCATTTCACTATTCCGCCGAGTTGCTGAGTCGCCGCGACCTGGAGCGGCGACCTAAAGCTCCGATCATTTCCGACGTCACTCTATTCATGGGTCCTGACGTGCCCAGCCCGTTGTCGGGCACTTTGGGTGCGGATACCAAAAACAAGTTTTTCAACTTTGGCCTACACCAGTGCTCCCTAGGTGGGATATACACCGCCTATCTCCAGCATCATGTAGATCTTTTTTTTATCCGCAGATTCCACCTTGTTCCCGCTGTGCATTGTGCCAGGTTACGGCAGAAACCCGAACCAAGTCCATTTCGGACTTCGTGCTCCTTCCGCGTTTTTCCGGGGGTGAATAAGCACCCATCGCTTAAGCGGAAGCTCGGAAGCTTACTCGCCGCTAGCTGAGTCAACGGCGCCCGCAAATTCCATAAGAGCTGGGCATTCTGCCCAGTTCCCTCACCGCCCACTTCCTCCCCCCTCCCTCCCTCTCTTGCTCCCGCCTTCCGGCCGATCCCGGTGGGCGCGGGTATACCTTCGCAATACCGCCGCTATCCAGCTTTCCTACCTGCTGCACGCCGCCCTACTTCCCCGCCAACCTCGCTGTGCGCTGCCCCGCCGCGATATGCCGAAGGTGCCGGACCGGTCACGTGACGTGACGTGACTTTGGTTCGTCTCGTCTCTTCCTTCATCGCTGGCAGGACTGACCGTCGCAGGTGCTTTCATGCTCTTGAAGGCAAGTCAAACTCTCAAGGCTAGCTGTACTCTATCTCTTCTGGCCTC
Organism: Mycena belliarum; assembly: GCA_029282135.1. Classification (NCBI taxonomy): domain Eukaryota; kingdom Fungi; phylum Basidiomycota; class Agaricomycetes; order Agaricales; family Mycenaceae; genus Mycena; species Mycena belliarum. The sequence goes on from JARJCN010000157.1 coordinate 23,005, forward strand.
TTGGGAGGGCTAACTGGTCAAGACAAATCTCGCTCGCTCAGCAGTTTCAATTCAGCTGCCCAGATCTTCTTCAAAACTACTAGCTTCGTCTTTCAGCCCTTGTGGGTGCATTAAGCACCAATAGCTAACCTTATACTGACCTATATCACATCTAGATTCACTTGGGCGCCACTCGTTCTTGATTACTTACCTGGGTGCCTCAAGTCTCTTGGCTTTGTACTGTCTCTGGCGACTCTTCTGCTTGTTCACGTCTGACTGACTTTGCGCCCTTCAAACGCCTCTATTCTTGTTCAAATCGACTCGTTCAAGCTCCAAAGGTGGTCGCAAGCACGGATCGGCGCCTCTGCTTCAAGTCCTTTCAAATCCTCTAGGCGGCACCACTTGTACTATTAGTCCGGGATCTACTCGCCTCAACGCTTCTATTCAAGTCCGTCTTACTCTTTTGCTTGATAAGATTTGTCTTCGACAAGCTTGGGCACTTGAAGTCTTGACCATCTGGGACTCGACGGCGGCTTCAATCTAGGCAGCGTCAACCAATTGATCTGTCCTTGGGCTCGCTGGATTATTGTTCTAGTAACCCTAATGCTTCTATCCAAGTCTTTCTTACTCCTCTGCTTGATTCGACTTATCGTTAACAAGACTGGGAGACTTCTTGTACTGACTTGAAGTCTCGAACATCTAGTCCTCAACGACGGCTTCAATCTAAGCAGCGTGAAGAACTCTGTGCTTGTTTCCCTATCCTTTCGCTTCAAAACCTTCGTGTTGCCCTCATGTGCGTCTAGCTAGTTGATCTAATCACTAGTAACACTATTTGAGTGAGTCTCTTCGCTCCTTTCATCCGTACTTTCATAATGCTGACTTGCGACTCCAGATAAACCTTGTTTACTTCATACTCGTGCGATCGTAAGGCTCGAAACTGGATAGAACTTCGCCTTCACCACCGGCGAGTCAGGTGTAGTTTCCATTCGACCTTTCCTTCAATCCTCGTTTAGGTTTGTAAGATCTTCATTCAAGTAAGGCTTCAGGGTACCCAATGCGGCATTGTATCCGCCTTTCAACTTTTCCTTCAATGCTGAATGTCCGACACTAGGTCTGTAACGACGAAGCGTACTTATAAGTGAGTTATATCAACTGATCCTCGTTGCATTTTACTGACTCTTCTTGCTCCACCGGTCAGTGTCGCACTAGGCAATGTAGTTCCTTTCACTGCTGATTCGAGTTCTAGTTTGATTTTAGCCTTGCTACGACCGAGCCTTCATTCAAAGATCAACTTCCAGCGAAGCTCGGCTTACACTTACTGACTGCTACGCTTCAATTGAGGCTTGAGCTCGTCGTTCTCGGATTTTTACTATGCTAACTCTGTGATTGTAGATTGAACCCAGACTCGTTCTCGTCTTTCTTGGCTTCGTACTAAGTTCAGTTTCCGAGTCTTCCTTCCTTATTACACTCGTGGTTAGTTACACCAGGGCTTTATTCAAGTGAGTCGCATTTCATGGCAAGTTGCATTACTGACTACTTCGCTATCTGATGTCCGACTCTAGGTCTGTAACGACGAAGTGTTCTGATAAGTGAGTTATCTCAACTGATTCTCGTTGCATTTTACTGACTCCTCTTGCTCCACCACTCAGTGTCGCACTAGGTCTACGGTTTACTACTTTTCCTTCTATCTGTACGAAGCTGACTTTGGGACCTTCGGATCGTTGCGTTCAGCTTCATCTGAATCTCGGCATCCACTTGCTGACTGCGAGTCTGCGACGCTTTACTTGAGTCTTAACGACCGAGCCTTCATTCAAAGTGCAGCTTCAACTGAAGTCTAAGGTCGGCTTACACCTACTGACTGCGACGCTTTACTTGAGTCTTGAGCTCGTTGTTCTCGGATCTGTACTACGCCAACTTTGCGACTCTAGATTGAGCCCAGACTCGTTACACCCGGGCTTTATTCAAGTGAGTCGTATCTCATCGTAAGTTACATTACTGACTACTTCGCTATCTAATGTAGCAGTTGCTTTGTTGCCTTGCCCGATTGTCCATTGCTTACCCCGCTGAAGCGCCGGGCTCTATAAGGTCTTTAACTCTGAACAATGTCATATGATACATCCAGACGAAGACCGTAAGCACTTCTGACTTGAACTGACTTTATTCACTACTGGATCTTGGAGGTGCGTATGTACTCAAACGGGCCTTTCTGTAACTTACTCGCCTCACAATTGCCCGTTCGCAGGTTCAACCTTGTGCAAATCTTGATATCTAAGTAAGTTCTCCTTTCTTGACTTCGTACCAAGCTGATTTCTCAACTCTACATACAGTGCTGATTACTTTTTCTGAAGCTCGTTCGACCGTACGCGCAAGACGGTAAGTACTCGGGGTTCTAACTCTGTTCTTACTGCCGCTTCAACAAGCACCACTTTCCTCACTCAAGTCTAGCTTTGCAGACAGCCGTTGCGAGTGAGTCGTAATCTGACTCTCAGCCTGCATTACTGACTATTTCGCTATCAGTTATACTTCAACGAGCGTGCGGTGTACACAACCAAGTTCAAGTGTCAGTCGAATGAAATCGAGCGTGCGTTATACAAGTAGCATTCATCTGGCATCTAACAAAGTCAAACGAAGCTGATCGCCTCTTTTATCTTGGGGCCTTTCGGCGTGGACTCAGCGCCAGGACTGCGGAAGTAAGTGCACGCTCTTAAAGCACATCTCTAGCTGACTCTGCGCGAACTCTCTGGACTTTGCAGCCTCACGCGCTGCGCCGGAGACGTGCCTAACACCTCATCTCGATCAGTAGCCCCCACGCGAACAACGAGCACCAAAATGAGTTATATTCAGTTTTACCTACCTACCGACACGCGCTTACGGAGGCGTCAGATCCCGCTCGCGCCCCTCGTTTCAGATTCCCCATGTCCCGACTCCCGCGCGCGCAGCTCAAGTCCGCCCGCGCGCACTCGCCGGCGGGCCCGTGCAAACGATCTGCACCTTTCGACGGCGCGCGCGACTGGATGGGAAATGCCGCCCAGTCTGAGTCCGCGCATGAACGGCCCAGGTAAGCGACCGTGTTGACGCCCGCGCTCGAGTAAGCGCCCGGCACTGGGCGCAACTGGTAAGCGCCCGTTTAGCGCCCGTGCTAGCGCCCATGCCCGTGCGCGCGCGCGCTTTGACGGCATTTGCCCAAGTCCGCGCTGCGCCGTGCGCCGGTAACGCATCCGACTCGGCTCGTCGAGGTGGGTACAGCCGAGCGGGTTAGGCGCGGGGCGAGGCGAGCGCGTCGGGAGCTTCGAGTGGGCGGCGGCAGGGCGGGGAGCGCGATCGCGAGCGCGTCGGGAGGGCAAGCGCGCGGGGACTTGGCCGCTGAGATGGCAGGGACGCGGTAAGAGACGCACGGCGGGCGGGAGAGGGACGGCGGCGGGGCGGCGTCGTGCGCGCCCGAGGACTTGGGCGAGGGCGGAGTCGACGGCGCAGGAAGCGACGTCCGTGCGCGCCGCGCGTAGGGCGTGGCGGCGGCAGAAGCGTCGTCGAGGCGGGCGGGAGCGGGAGCGGGAGCGTGGGTACGCGAGGGCGGCGGGCGGGGTCGCGAGGGCAGCGTGCGCGGGAGCGCGTCGGTGGGTCAGGCGTCGTCTCGTTACAGCCAAGCGGGTGACGCGCAAGGCGAGGCGAGCGCGTCGGGAGCTTCGAGTGGGCGGCGGCAGGGCGGGGAGCGCGATCGCGAGCGCGTGGGGATCTGTAACCGACGGGGGACTCGACCGCCGAGATGGCATGTACGCGATAGGGGACGCACAGCGGGCGGAAGCTGGACGGTGGCGAGCGATCGCGAGGGCGGGGGCGGGCGCAGGAAGCGCCGTCGGCGCGCACGGCAGCGGGCGGGCGCGGTTACGCGAGGGCGGCGGGCGCGCTCGGGCCGACGTCGGTGGCTCGGGCGAGGGGCGTGCGTCGGACGAAGACGCGGTCTTAGCGGGTCGAGCGCCACGGGAGGCGCGGGCGGACGCGGCGAGGGTGGGCGGGGGTGCGAGACCGACGGCGTGCGCGAATTTGGTGCTGTAAGTAGGTAATTGAGTAAGCAGCGGCGCGGGCGCGAGGGCGGGAGGCTGGCGTACCTTGCGGCGAGCGGCGGAGGAGGCTGTGACGTTGGGAGCGCGATGGAGGCGGACGGAGGCATCGCGCGTGCGCGCATTCGGGGCTGTAAGTAGCGGTGAGTACTTAGAGTAGGTAGACAGCGAGGAGGGCGAGCGGACCTTGGGCGAGCAGCGAGCGGGCTCAGCTGCGGCGGCGTCCGTGTGGTACGCGCGTAGGGCATGGCGGCGGCGGCCGAAGCGACGTCGCCGCGGGAGCGGGAGGGCGTGGGTACGCGAGGGCGGCGGGCGCGCGAGGGCTCGCGAGGGCAGCCTGCGCGGGAGCGCGTCGGTGGGTCAGGCGGGGTACGAGACCGACGGCGTGCGCGACATCGGGGACGTAAAGAGCTGTAGGTAGGAAGTAGGTATCGAGTCAGTAGCGGCGTGGGCGCGAGGGCGCGAGGGACGGCGTACCTTGCGGCGAGCGGGGGAGGCGGCGGGCCCAATAAACGGCAACGCGCGCAGGGCCTAGGCCGACGGGGGCGTCGCGCGAGCCGCACAAAATGGGTCGCGGGCACTCGTGCGCGCAGTAGGGCCTGTAAGTAGCGGTAAGAACTTCGAGTAGGTGCGGCGAGGAGGGCTGGCGGACCTTAGGCGAGCAGCGCAGACAGCGGCGGCGAGCGGGCTCGCAGTCGTTCGGACGGCGGCGCATCGGTGCGCACGGACGTCGGTGGAGGGGGCGGGAGGCACGAGACGGGCGGCAAGCCGCGAGATTGGAACTGTAGGTAGCTGTAAGTCAGTAAGCGGGGAACGGGCACGAGGATGCGACTGGCGTACCTTGCGCGGGGGAAGCGGCGGCAGAATTGGGCTCGCTCAACGGCAGCGCGCGCGCGGTCGAGGCGGACGTTGGGCGGGTGCGGGGCAGGGGAACGGGGGGCACAGCGTGCAGCCCGGGGATTGATGTCGACGTAGTCTGTGTGGGTGATATAGTGCTCTAACAAGATTAGTAGAGGTGAGGACGAGTACTGACTTGAGTGGGTCGTTGTGGTCGAGAGTACGTTGCCGCCGCCGGCTATCTTCGGTCCCGGCGTCCCGCGAGTTACCGGCTGACACATCGTCCTGCCAAACACCGATCGGCCCGGTGTTCCCCGACGTTTCCCTGCGATCCCTCGACCCTCGTTGTCGCTCCCGCCATACTCGTGGACGACCGAACATCCAGAACAAGCTGCGGATGCATGAACGCGAGCCATCTAGTCGCTCTGCTTCTGATTCTTCCCCAAACAGACTCAATGCCTAGTACAATCTTGATACAATCTCGAAATCTCAAGAGAACTGCCGCGCAACTTGGTAGAGCCCGAATTGAAGGGATCCTCGGATGGCGCGCGGTGTGATAGCACGTTCTCCCAGTCCCCCGACGACTCTCCACTTCATGCACCCCGAGTTTCTCCGCTGCACCTCCAGTTTGCGATGCCGCCGGGCGGCCGAGCAGAGCCTCCGCCATCATCGCTCTCGCAGGCGTTGTGGGCTGGACCCTCATCAAGCGCTCATCAGCCCAACAGCGATCCATCCCTCCCAAAATACCTACTTGAGCGTACCCTGCACGTACCGCACGCCCGAATCCCTCAAGTTATTTCGACACCTCCATTTCACGATGGTATGGACAAGCCTTGGACCATTGACCACGGAGCCGCGCAAGCTCGCCTGGCGCCCTAAACAGAATAGACTACATAGTCGTACACTCGGTGGGCTCGCCCCCTTGTTCCTTCGCATATGTGGCTTACCGGATCGCGTCTTCAGATAATGATACTGACAACTCGTGTAACTCGTCCATGAGCACTTTGCGCGGTGTCTTCGCCGCCCTATCCGGCACGGACTCAAGGACCCTGGCTCGTCCGCAACCTCAAACGTCCCTTTACTCGTCTTTTCCAATTCCGTTTGGGCGCAAGTCCGGGCAAGCTCAAACCCGTGCGAGCCCTCGGCTCGGGTCTACCCTCTCTCTGCCTACACCAGGTCCGTTGCCCCTCCCTTCGTCCGCAATCGCCGACTTATCCATCCAGCTACAGTCGAAGTCCCTAGCGCTCAAACACGGCTTCGAGTCAAAGGCCCGCCATCGACGCAATCAATGTAAAATTGTAAATCAATCGTTCAGCTCCGTTTTGTTCACCCGCTACGGCTGCGTCGATCCAAAACCTTCGTCGCGCAAGTAGTACCACCAGGTCCAGGTAATTGGCGACCGTTCAGTCAATCAGTCAAGTAGATCGTCTCACTGACCGGCGCGTCTCATCCCAGCGCAAAACTCTTTGCGCCCCCGTACTTCAGCCCTGAGGCCTGACCCATCTATGCACTTGAAGGTGGGATTCAAATCCTGGGTGGCTCGATCGCTGACTTGTGTCCCATGCAGCTACTAGTTGTATGAGACGGTCAATTTACTCGAAGACTTCAACGATCGAGCGCGAGCAATTCACTTGCGCAGTTAAATTTGGATCAGAGCGCGACGGTTAATATACGCGAGGGATTCGGTGAGCGCGCCCTAATTTAATCTCACACTCTTGAAGTTCCTCTCGGCTACCTGTGTTCTTAGATCCCTCACAATCGATTGTGCGCTCGAACGAGGCCGAAACGCCAAAACATCGAAACTACGCTTGGGCCAGGTAAGTCCCTTTAATTGCGACGCAAGTCGGTTCGGCTATTGACTTCAACTCGAATGCAGTTGCGCACTGCAGACTATGAGCAAGACCCCTTTCATGCTGCAACCCTGCTCCCACAATCCCCATGCACAGATCCAGAGGCGCGTGTATATTCCCCGTCGACCAAATGAAACTACGAAACACAGATACAAGCCGCTCAAACGCCCATGCGCCCCCGGATCCGCGCGACGAAGCGCGAGCGCCGTTTCCCCTTCCCTCCCCCTTCCCCCTTCTCCGCTTCCCCGCCCCCTCCCCCGCCCATGTCATCCCCCTGCTGATTCTCCTTCTCGCGCTCCTCCTCCTGCACGCACTCCCCCTCCGCCCCACACGAGTACCGCCGCGCCGCCCCGGAGGGCACGTGCAGCACGTGCTTCGTGAACACCGCGCGGTCCCCCTCCCCGCGCGCGCCGTCGCTCTTACCCTCGAGCCCGGACTCGGGATCCACGCCGAGCACGCCGAACCGCGCGTCCGAGAACGCCGCGCGCTGCGCGTCCTCAGGCGCGACGGGGAAGTACGCGGCGTCGTGGGGCGCCAGCGGCGGGATGGGCGTGAACGGCGGCGCAGGGAGGAGCGGGGCGAGGGCGGCGTGCACCGCTGCCGGCGCGGCGGAGGGCGCGCGCGCGGCGTACCCGGAGTCGGGGGTCTGCGCGCGCGAGAACACGGCGTCGGCCGGCGCGTAGATGGACGAGCGCACGGCGTTGGCGCCGAAGGCGTGCGAGTGGAAGGAGGCGGCGCTCGTGCGGGAGGCGGGGCGCGTGGCGGCGGCGGCGGCGGCGGGGGGGCTGTCGAGCGCGGCGCTGGTGTCGGGGAGGGGCGCGGGCGCGGGGGCGGCGTGCGGATCGGAGTGGGGCTCGGGCTCGGGCTCGGGCTCGTGCTCGGGCGCGTAGATGGACGAGGGCGCGGAGGCCGCGGCGCCGAATGCGTGCGAGTGGAAGGAGGACGAGCGCGGCGCGAGAGGGGGGCGAGCGCGGGCGACGTGGCCTTCGTGCGCCGTCGTGCCCGGCGTGGGGGAGGCTGTGTGGTGGACCACGGGGATGTTGAGCACGGTGGAGTCGGGGCTCCCAGTTGTTAGTGCACCTAAGATAGGTAAGTACATACTGAAAGTGAGACACGCAGAGGGGGCACCACTGAGGTGGGGTGCCGAGAGGCGCGCATTCTCCGCTGGTTCCCGCTGCGGGCCTATGCTCTGCTCGTCGGCTTCGGCGGGGGGCTGTGTGCTCAGTAGATGCCCGTCTTCGGTGGGCGTCTCAGGGAACGCCCCGGGCATCGTAGGCTCCAGGGTATCCAATGCTCCCCGATTCGCAGCCCCGCCGAGTAGAGCACTGAACATATTCGAATGTTCGTGGTTCGTGACCGTGTTGGTGTGCGCAGAACAGTCGACCTCACGATGTGGATGAAAAACAGAGAAGACGAGATAGGTGCGGGAGGAGGGCGGAAGAGAAGATTCCAAGGCACCAGGGCAATGCGAGACAGGGGCTTTGAATCCCATTGACAATGATCCGAGTATCGCCGAGCACCGGCTGTGGCGCGGCCGAAACTCTCCGAGTCGGCATCACCTTATTCCCAAGTCCTATGCCGTTGATGCAATTTTGAGGGAGCACATCCACACCGCAGGATCCCGATTAAAAGGCCGCCTGAAGTTTGAGTTTTATGGTAGATATCATGGTACAAAACAAATGCCCATTGAAGTACTTACTTAATTATCCGATAAAAAAGGCCTCTTGGTCCAATCAGCTAAAATCAATGCGGAAAACAGTGTCCATCATCTGTCAGATAAAAAGCCCGCGGCTAAACAGCTCATTTTCGCGCATATTTTCATACATATCAGGACACCGGATATAAATTAGCTCATTTTGAGACTCAATCCTACTGGAAATAAGCAAAGAACTACAGCCGAGATATTGCCGATAAAAGGGCCGAAAATGAAGTTGTGCAATATCTGCCATATCGGGCTCTTTTTTATCATCATCCATGGATAAAAAGCAGCCTAATACTGTACTATTTCGACCAAGTATTCGGTCACTAGTCACAGCGGCCGATGAGATGAATACTTGGTAAAAGTGTCACTGGTCACAGGCATTTTGGATCGAGGTTTTCGTCCAAAATAGGGGCTTTTGGGCCGGCAAACTCCGAAAAATCGCCCAAAAAGGCAATTTGAATACTTCAGAACACTTGTGAACTTTTCGCGTCCAATCAAATTTCCTAGAATGGGAAGAGTCTTCGGCAACTTCGGCAAGATCATTGAAGCTGCTCTTTTTCTTTACAGAGCAGTGCAGTAGTGTTATCTCGACAAGGAGATGTGTATATCTGCCCAAGCCCATCAGATCCAGGCCACTGCCAGGCAAGAGAAATTTATCGACTCACAAGAGAGAAGAATGAAGGCATAGCAGTGTCAGCCGCTGATTTAGCACAGCACCGATGGTCTCGATCAGTGAGTGAGCCTGAGCGAGCACTAAACAAAAGTGCCGGGGACAATTAAAAGGCAGGTTTTGCCCTCATTGATTCTTCAGTATATCCCTGGCTGGTAGCTTTAGCCCAAGGGAGGAAGAGTCCCGAAGACCAGACCCATCAGCCCTGCATCAGCCTCCGATAGGAGTTGATGCATTGATTGTATTCCGCTCTGCCAAACAGGAGCTCCCAAATTTGGTAATTTGATGGCAGGCGAAAAGTCAAAAGTGCTTCAGAACTGAAGACTTATGGTCACTGGTCACAGGCCATGAATACTTGGTCGAAATAGTACAGTATGGTGGATATCGAGCAAATGTCTTTCGGCCCTGATATCGGCAATGACTCGGCACATAGCTCGGAGCTCATTTCAGGTAGAATTGAGTGTCAAAATGAGCTTACTGATATGTCTAGTAACACGGCAAAAATCGGCACTCGGATATCCATGAAAATATGTGCAGAAACGGGTCGTTCAGGGACACTGTTTTGCACGTCAATTTTAGCTGGATTGGGCTGCATATCGACAGGCGGACAGGCAGGGATCATCTGCCAACTAAACTTTCGGTGCGCCCCAAACTATTTGTTTCGGCTTGCGTTTTGTGTACTTCGGCCTGACCAACTCCCCCGCGACCTTCCAGACAATGATGAACGACATCTTCCAAGATCTCATCTTGTCCGGGGACGTCATGATATACCTCGACGACATCCTCATCGCCCATTCCGACCTCACGCGCCACCGGGAGATCGTCCGGGAGGTCCTCCGGCGGCTCCGGGAGCACAAGCTCTACTTGCGCCCGGAGAAGTGTGAGTTCGAGAAGTCGTCGATCGAATATCTCGGGGTGATCGTCTCTCACGACCACGTGGAGATGGATCCGGTCAAGTTCGCCGGAGTCGCCGCTTGGCCGGTCCCGGAGAACAGGACGGACGTGCTCCAGTTCGTCGGGTTCACGAACTTCTACCGGAGGTTCATCCGGGACTTCTCCGACATCGCCCGGCCCCTATTCGACTTGTCGAAAAAGGGCACCGCGTGGCGTTGGAGCGAACCGGAGGCCACCGCTTTCCAGGCGCTGAAGGACGCGGTGACCACGGACCCCGTCCTGATCCTTCCGGACGAGGCCCGGCCGTACCGGCTCGAAGCGGACAGCTCCGACCGGGCTTCCGGTGCGGTTCTCTCTCAGGAGGGTCCGGACGGGAAGTGGCATCCGGTAGCGTTCTACTCCAAGAGCTTGAGTCCGGTCCAGCGCAACTACGAGATCCACGACAAGGAGATGCTCGTGATTGTCCGCGCGCTCGAGGAGTGGCGACACTTCCTCGAGGGCTCGCAGCATCCGGTGGAGATCTGGACCAATTGTAAGGGCAACCACGCGGCCCGAGAAGTCAAGGGTCCTGGCGTGGGGAATCCGAAGGTTAATTGACAGGCCGTGCTACTAAGTACAAGTATAGCGCACCTGGCGTGGGGAATCCGAAGAGAAGAACGTCTGAGGATTCCCACGCCCGGAGCCGCCTAAAATACCTACTGACTAGTAGCACGTGCGCGGGGTGATCGGAGCAACCGGAGTGACGCGCATGTGTCCCGTGCGCGGTCACAGGCCACGTGGTATCCGAAACCGGAGTTCCGGCGGGGTCGCGGGAGCGGGCGAGCGGGGGCGGAGGGAGCGACGGGGGGAGCGGCGGAGGGAACGGGGACTGGGGCGGAGGTCGGAGCGGAGGCGGGGTCGGGGGCCGGAGCGGAGACCGGAGCGGGGGCTCCCCTGACACCGATCACAAGAACCTGGAGTACTTCCGGATGTCGCAGAACCTCAACCGGAGGCAGGCGCGGTGGTCGCTGTACCTGTCCCGGTTCGACTTCACGCTCCACCACAAGCCCGGGCGCCTGATGGGGCGACCGGACGCGCTGTCGCGTCGCCCGGACCACGGAGCGGCTCCGGACAACCAGGACGTCACCCACCTGTCTCCGGAGCTCTTCCATGTCCGCGCGATCGAGGGTGTAGTGGTGACCGGACCGGAACGTCCGGTGCTCCGGGACATCCGGGACGCGCTCGCGCGTGGTCCGGACCTCGAGGACCCTCTCGCTATCGCCGCGCGAGAGGCCCTCAACGTCCGGGGCTCCCGGTCGCTCCGGTCCGCGGAGTGGCGTGTGGACGACGGGCTGCTCTACTTCCGCGGCAAGATCGTGGTCCCCCGAGATCACGACCTCCGACGCCGGATCTTGGAGCAGCACCACGATACCCGTGTGGCGGGACATGCCGGCCGCTTCAAGACGTTGGAGCTCGTCTCCCGGAACTACTGCTGGCCCCAGTTGTCCCGACACGTCGGCCGGTATGTCGCGACGTGCGACTTGTGTTGTCGCACGAAGGCGCTCCGGAAGCTTCCGGTCGGTGAGTTGCACCCGACGGAGGTTCCGGAAGAGCGCTGGAGCACGGTTTCGGTGGACTTCGTCGTCGAGCTTCCGGAAGCTCACGGGTACGACGCGGTGATGGTCGTCATCGACGCCCTCGGGAAGCGTGCGCACTTTAACGAGTGCCACACGACCCTGGACGCCGTCGGAGCTGCGCGGTTGTACTACCGGAACGTGTGGAAGCTCCACGGGACCCCGGAGAAGTACATCTCCGACCGGGGTCCGCAGTTCATCGCGGAGTTCACCCGGGAGCTGTGGCGCCTCATCGGAGTCGCTCCGGCGACCTCCACGTCGTACCACCCGCAGACCGACGGTCAGACCGAGCGCGTTAACCAGGAGATGGAACAGTTCATCCGGCTTTTCACTAACTACAAGCAGGATGACTGGGACGAGCTCCTTCCGGCCGCCGAATTCGCCTACAACAACCACATCCACTCGTCGACGCAGCAGGTCCCGTTCATGACCGATACCGGACGGCTCCCCCGGATGGGGTTCGAGCCGAACGGGCTGCGCTCGAAGGTGGAAGCGGTTAACGAATTCCGCGACCGGATCGCCTCCGGAGTCTCCGAAGCCCGGGCGGCGCTTGTCAAGGCTAAGGAGGAGTATAAGCGGTACTACGATCGCCGGCGCACTCCGGCGCCGGAGATTAAGGTAGGCGACCGGGTCTGGCTGGACGCCTCCGACATCCAGACCACCCGCCCTTCCGCTAAGTTCGCGCACCGCCGCTTGGGGCCCTTCCGGGTGCTCCAGGTCATCGGGCGGGGCGCGTACAAGCTCGAACTCCCTCCCCGGCTCTCGCAGCTCCATCCGGTCTTTCCGGTCGTCAAGCTCGAATTGGCCCAGGACGACCCCTTCGAGGGTCGGACTGGCTATGACGAGCCTCCGCCGGTCCTCCGCGGTGCTCCGGACGCTCCGGACGCTCCGGGCGCCGCTCCGGACGAGCCACCCGAGTGGGAGGTCGAGGCGATCGTGGACGCGAAGGACCGGTGGGGCTCGCTCTGGTATTTCGTGCAGTGGAAAGGTTATAATTCCTCTCATGATTCGTGGGTTAAACACTCCGACGTTTTCGCTCCGGAACTCGTCGCAGATTTCTACCGGAAGTACCCCGCCGCACCACGCGCCATCACGACCGCGACCTTCGACTCCCTCCCCTTCCGGGACCCCGACGTCCACGTCCGGACGATGCGTCGAGGCGCCGCATTCCAAGGGGGGGATGGTGTCAGGGGAGCCCCCGCTCCGGCCCCCGTTCCGGTTCCGGTTCCGGTCTCCGCTCCGGCCCCCGACCCCGCCTCCGCTCCGACCTCCGCCCCAGTCCCCGTTCCCTCCGCCGCTCCCCCCGTCGCTCCCTCCGCCCCCGCTCGCCCGCTCCCGCGACCCCGCCGGAACTCCGGTTTCGGATACCACGTGGCCTGTGACCGCGCACGGGACCTATGCGCGTCACTCCGGTTGCTCCGATCACCCCGCGCACGTGCTACTAGTCAGTAGGTATTTTAGGCGGCTCCGGGCGTGGGAATCCTCAGACGTTCTTCTCTTCGGATTCCCCACGCCAGGTGCGCTATACTTGTACTTAGTAGCACGGCCTGTCAATTAACCTTCGGATTCCCCACGCCAGGACCCTTGACTTCTCGGGCCGCGTGGTTGCCCTTACAATTGGTCCAGATCTCCACCGGATGCTGCGAGCCCTCGAGGAAGTGTCGCCACTCCTCGAGCGCGCGGACAATCACGAGCATCTCCTTGTCGTGGATCTCGTAGTTGCGCTGGACCGGACTCAAGCTCTTGGAGTAGAACGCTACCGGATGCCACTTCCCGTCCGGACCCTCCTGAGAGAGAACCGCACCGGAAGCCCGGTCGGAGCTGTCCGGTTCGAGCCGGTACGGCCGGGCCTCGTCCGGAAGGATCAGGACGGGGTCCGTGGTCACCGCGTCCTTCAGCGCCTGGAAAGCGGTGGCCTCCGGTTCGCTCCAACGCCACGCGGTGCCCTTTTTCGACAAGTCGAATAGGGGCCGGGCGATGTCGGAGAAGTCCCGGATGAACCTCCGGTAGAAGTTCGTGAACCCGACGAACTGGAGCACGTCCGTCCTGTTCTCCGGGACCGGCCAAGCGGCGACTCCGGCGAACTTGACCGGATCCATCTCCACGTGGTCGTGAGAGACGATCACCCCGAGATATTCGATCGACGACTTCTCGAACTCACACTTCTCCGGGCGCAAGTAGAGCTTGTGCTCCCGGAGCCGCCGGAGGACCTCCCGGACGATCTCCCGGTGGCGCGTGAGGTCGGAATGGGCGATGAGGATGTCGTCGAGGTATATCATGACGTCCCCGGACAAGATGAGATCTTGGAAGATGTCGTTCATCATTGTCTGGAAGGTCGCGGGGGAGTTGGTCAGGCCGAAGTACATCACCAAAGGCTCGAAGAGTCCCCGCTTAGTCCGGAACGCGGCTTTCCACTCGTCGCCTTCGCGGATCCGGACGTTGTTGAAACCCCACCGGACGTCCAGTTTCGTGAAGTACCGAGCTCCTTTCAATCGATTAATAAGATCGTTGATCAGAGGGAGCGGGTACCGGTTTTTCACGGTCATCGCATTGAGCGCGCGATAGTCCTGGACGAACTGGAGGCCTCCGTCCTTCTTTTTGACGAAGAAGACGGGGGACGCCATCGGGGATTTGGAAGGCCGGATCCGTCCGGTCGCCAATCCCTCCTCGATAAACGTGTCGAGCTCGCGCTGCTCGAGGGGAGAGATCGGGTAGACCTTACAGTTCGCGGGCTTCGAATCCGGGACGAGTTCGATGGCGTGGTCCCAGGTCCGGCGCTCCGGTAACGAGTCGAACGACTCCCGGTTGAAGACGGCCTCGAACTCCAGGGCCCATTCCGGAATGGAGTCCGGAGGGGGCGCGGAGTTCCGGGCGAATGCCTCCGCTAACCGCTGTGAAACGGTTCCGGTGGCCCGGATGTCTTCGGAAGGGGTGAACCGGGTATAGAATATCCGGTCCCCTTCCTCGATCTGGGAGTCGTCGTCCTCGGTACCGGAGTCTTCGGAGTCATTCTCCGGAGGCCCCGGAGGGTCTTCGGAGTCATCCTCGTCCTCGTCCGATCGGTCCTCCACGTCTACGACGCAGATCGCCGGAACCGGACCGGAGCGTAGCCGCTTGGGCAGCTGCGCGGCGGAGCGAGCCGCACGGCGCTCGGAACGAGCCTCGGTGGTGCACGTAGCGCAACCGGCGGGGCAGCGGCTCATCTTGACCTCCCGGGTTTCCCAGTTGATCTCCGGGTTGTGCTTCCGGAGCCAGGAATACCCGATGATGAGCTTCTCCTTGCCGAGGCGCGTGACCGCGAGTTGGACACGCTCGCTGTGACCCTTGTACGTGAGAACCACGTCCGCGATATCCCGGATGTAGCCGGCCTCGTTGGGGCTGCCGTCTACATTGAAGACCGGGATCGGCTGCGAAAGGCGTCGGACCGGGAACTGATTGGCAGCGACGTACTCCGAGTCGATGAATTCGGAAGTCGCGCCACAGTCCACGAGCCCGTTGGTCGAGAGCTTCGCAGCGCTATCGGTGGACATGAACTCGAGCGGGAGGTGCAGCGAGTTGGGGGCCGGGATTGTCGCGACGGTGTAGCGCTTCGGGAGCCTTCGCTCCCAGGAGGGCTTCCGTTGTGCACGCGGGATTGCCGGGGGGACCGGAGCGGTTCCGGACTTCGGAGCAGCCGGAACCGGAGCGACCGGAACCGGAGCTACCGGAGCGACCGGAGGAGCGCTCGGGCTGGGGGGTGCGTCTATCGTTTCGGAAGGTGCAAGAGATATATTGTCAGACTCATTACACAGGACGGCGAAACGATTGAGGGACGCGAACGAGGGCGCACTGCTCACTCGTCGCGGAGGGGAAAATCCTCCGGACCAGGAGCAGCCGCGGCGGCGGAATGCTGCGCAGCGGCCTCGGACGACGCGACGCGAGCCAGCAGCTCCTCCAGCAGCTCGCCGTCCAGCTGCCGGATCACCTCATCCAGCACGTCGACCGCGCGGATGTCGACCGGAACGGTGCAGTCCCGGGCGAAGTGGTTCGGGTCGCCGCAGCGGAAGCACCCGCGGCGCGGGGCAGCGCGCGCGCGGGTCCGGTCGACGTCCATCGGAACCGGAGCGGGAGCCGGGGGCGCTGCGAACCTCGGGGGAGCGGAGGGAGCGGCCGGGACGGAAACCGGGATCATCCGGGCACGGTTCGGGGCGTGCGCGGACCTTCTGGAGGTTCCGGACGAGCCGATCTTCGAGCGCTGGATTGACTCGTACTGGCGGTACGCGCGGAGACGCCAGCCGGGGTAGTCCTCGAGGTGCGGAGGGTCGCTCGAGCCGGTGATAGCGAGGTTGATCGCCGGTGAAACGGTGCACCTGAGTATGGGCTGCCGAAGACTAAGACTAGAACTAGCGCGCGTGAACACACTACAACTAACTCAACCAACACACACACAACACACAACCAATACTCGGTACCAACAATGAGTTCGGGTCACCCTGAGATATACAGGTAAGATGTAATCTCGCGATCAACGTTCTGGGACAAGGCCTGCACACGAATGCGACTTCTCTAGAGCACTCCCAAGTACTTCCAGTAGTTGTGGAACAACTAAACTAGAACTCTCTCCACAGATACCAGGGGAACGGTATACGGGGTGGGTGAAAGATGGTAGTGTTCTAAGAGATCCAACGAGTTCTTAGAGGTCTGGCAGAGCACAACAAGCCTGCTATACGGGGTCTTGTATCAATGCTGGCCCTCTATCACAACAGCCCTTTCTATACGGGGAACTGTCTGCGACGAGCTGACTACAACAAGCCTGCTAAACGGGGTCTTGTATCAATAGTCCTACACAACAGCCCTTTCTAAAGCGGGGAACTGTCTGTGCGACCTTTGACACTATAGACAAAGGATTTACGGGGTCTCACAAGTGTCTCGTTCGCAGACTACAACAAGCCTGCTCAACGGGGCTTATATCAATAGTCCTACACAACAGCCCTTTCTAAAGCGGGGAACTGTCTGTGCAACCTTTGACAACTAAGGCAAAGGGTTTTGCGGGTCCTCACAAGTGAGTTGAGTAGTTTACAACTGATCACAAGTCCTCAAGCGAAACAACCTCTCAAGGTCAAGTCTGTTAATGAAACCAGAAGATAAGGTTTATTGACACAAATCTCCGCTCGGTTACAGAGGACACCAACGCCGTAGGATAGTACTTTGGACTGCAGGCAGTCTGTGGGCACAATCTGGGGGGGCAAGGATGAACTACTGTACTGCGGCTACTACTTGCTATTTTATAGGTTTTCTGGGAAATACATGACAGATAGTAATGACAAAGATGACAGAGTGAAACAGATAAGATGAAACAAGTCCGGATCCCGGGAACGTCTATGATTGGCTGTTGAGAGCCGGTCTGATCCGGATCCTCGCGCCGTGAGAACTCCAGAGACCCGTTGTGGTATATTTGCAAACTCTAGGCCAGGCCAAGAGCACTGTCTAGTGCTCCCGAGTACTTGCCAAGTACTTGTAGAGGATGCCGCACTTCGGCTTGGTTTGTAAAGCCCTATGGCGTGCTTTGCCACTCCACTAGAACTGCTGCCGCAGCGGGCGACCGCTTTGACCGATGTTCCGGGTTTGGTTCGTCTGCTAATCTCCTAGCCTACTAGTTTCGACTCTGTCCGACTCAGTTTGGGTGGGCCAGACCTCTCCAGAGGTCTACTCGGCATTCCTACAGGTACTGTGGACTTCTCGTCGAACAACCTTTGTCCTTGTTTGACTTCTCAGATCGCGTCGTACTGGTCACATGTCTCGTTGACGTGCCAAGTACTATGCCGATCACTGTCATTCCTAGCAATCCATGCGTCTATTGCTCTCTATAGTTCCCAAGTACTCCTAGAGTACTCTGAAGGACTTCTCCGCGCGTCGCGGCCTTGAACCCTACTACTTGGTTCATGCCTGTCTAGTGGACTGTGGCCATCCAGTCCCTTGGGTATAGTCATGGTCTCCAAAGTTGTCCAGGCTTTTGTGGGTATTCTCCTGGGTATGGTATCTAGCTTTCGTAGTGTAGTCCAAGTCCTGGGAAGAACTCGTACTTCACTAATGACCGCACAGAGGTCTTAGCAAGCAATATGACAGTCGGTTCAAGTACCAAGTACTCAGTACTAGTACCGAAGTACTAGCAGTTGTACTGGTTAAGTGATAAATCGCAAAAAGCGACCTGACGAGGGGTCGGCAGATCCGACCCGTATCACCGGGTCGAGTCCGGTCCTGTACTTCGTGACCTTGATGAGCTGGTCTTCGAAGCCGGCGAGGTCGACGAGGTCCTCGAAGTCGTCGGTGTACCGGTAGATGTCACGGTTGCCCATGTGGTACGCGCGGGACTCGAGCTTGTGCAGGGCGTGGTCCTGCTCGTTCTCTTCGATGAACCGGTGAAACGGTTGCTCAGAAACTAAGCGTGCAAATGAAAAACAAACTAAACCCAACCAACCAAGTTATCGCACTATCGTCCTCTGACTAAACAGATGCACTCTAGCACAACCCCCGGAAACCTGGACTTAATCCACTAAACACCTCTTTACTGCACCAAAGTTTATCTGACGAGATCGGGTCTTATTAGACACAAGTGTAGGTCTAAGGAGCTCCAAGTCAAGATTTAAGGTTTCTGCACAAGAAAGGTCTCGTAAGAGAGGAACTTTCAAGTTGGTTATGGTATAGTCTCGTCCGTAGAATTTGACAGAGTCAAGATTCTTAGGAGTATGAGTCTTGTGGGACTTTAGATTTTAAGCTTCTCAGCTATATGCAAGATACGGTTTTTAAGGCCGGCAAGGTTTTTAAGGCTTCTGCCTGATTCTCTTTATCGGAGCGGATAAACGGTCTTCGGAATGACTTCGGATCTCAAAATTCCCAGTTCAACGGACACGGAGTACTTCGGAGTTACGGAGCGGATTCAACGGAGTCGGATACGGTTTAGCACGGAGCTCGACGATCTTAAGAACGGACGATTTATCAAAAGAAACTTTAATTCGGGACACTATCGCAAGACAGCGGAATTCCAGAGTAAAGCCCTCAACCAAATCCTAGCTGTGATGAGGGACAATGGTAGTTGCCTCGTACACGAACTGGGGTCCGATTCAGTGCCGTCCTCTCTGCTCCTCTGGTCTTTTATACTACAGGTATTTACAATTACAAACGATGATCGACTACTTTGGTATACATTGCTTATTAAATAGTCGTCGGATATGCTGCGCGGTTTATGTGATTGGTGGGCCGCGCCCCCTAGGTGTCTGTCTTGAGAGTTGGGGTTGTTACGGTTCCTAGGTTTCTAACCCCTCGATCGGTATAGGACAACTCCTGTTGAACGAGTTGTGTGGTGCATTTCTTAGCCCTGGTCTCCTCCCTTTACGTTCTCTCTTCGTTACTTAGGTAGCGCTGGGCCGTAGCTTTCCAACGGTACCACATACTATAGGTTTCTACGGGATGTACCCCTAAGATTCCGATAATCTTAGACGAACAATCCTAATCTCCTTCGGACATCTCCGCTGGTCTAATGACATGTCACGTGACCCCGGCGCGTCGCGTATTCCAGCTAAGCACGATAAAACTTTGTGGGTTCTAAGGTTCGTAGGTCTGGGGCTTCAACCTTACTTCGCAGAGTGGATGTTCTAAGCCTCCTGGTTTGGTGGATAATAATCCTGATTAACCAGCCACACGGAGATGTGCTGGTTCTTAGATGCGCGCTGTAAATCGCAAAAAGTGCGTGTTTCATAGCTGGTTTTTCTAGCGGCTTATCATCTCCCCCATTCTTTAATATTGACTGTCCCCAGTCAAGCCTTTCTCTGCTACTAGAGGTATATTTTGTTCCCCATAATTTTTCTGACCTTCGTACATCTTAGGATTTATACCCAGTTTTGCGTTCTTAGCCTAAGAACGCGGCTTCGGCTTTCTCCGCGGCTCGGCCCGGGTCTGACTGCTGCGTCATTACTGCGCTTTTTAGACAAAAGAAGCATGGATCGCCCATCAAAACATATGTAGATCGCCGTGTAGGTCGATCCTCTCGGAACCAAATGTTATCCCCTTTGTACCATGTTGTAGATCACAACATTTCGTTACTGCTGATACCCCATACTTTAGGTTTTTACTTGATGCTGCCTTAGGATTTGTGAAAACAATTCCTAGAACAATGCAAGTCTCCGCCGTATATAGAATTCGGACTAGCGCCGCTATTTTTGGATTCAATTAGGAAGCCCAAGCTCTGGAACACGAAGTTCATTTGGGCCCGGTTTATTCCTAAGGCGCTGCGCAGCCTATTCAAACGCCCGCTCATATAAGGCGGGTGGGCGGTCGACGCCCATCAATTCCCCCTTCCTTCCGTACCACCACCATCTCCTACTCATGTCTGAACGTCGTACCGCCCCGACCTCGTCCCCTGCTAAGGCCGCCACCGCCTCACCGCCCAAGACTCCGACCAGTCGTCGCGCCGTCGAGGCGCCCAAGTCGTCCGGCAAGCCCAAGTCTGGCAAGCGCCCCGCTTCGCCGTCGACTTCAGAACTGGACGTCTACGCGCCATTCCGCCACCCATGCGCCCAAGCGTTGGTTCAACTTATGTTGAACCCGGCTCTTCCGTCTGGGGGCAAAGCGATGCGCGCCCAAGTCCGCGCCACCATCCACGAGGCGACCCCGGCCTTGGTGCGTCCCTTACCTTTATTTCTTTACTTCAACTTATACATTTGCCTTAGGAATGGCACTACCGCCACTGGTCCGGCGTCAACGCCAAGCTCAATAGGACCTTCCGCTTCTTCTACGTGAACCTCCGCGATCTCTTCGAGTTCTGCGAGGAGATCCCCGAGTCCTGGGTGAACTACACGCCTCCTGAGGCGCCCGAACTTGTGCGTTTTAAAACGCACCCTTCTCTTATTCGTACTAACTTTCGTTTACTTAGGCTGACGGCGAGGAGCCGCCTGTCTTTTCGATGCCGCGAGGGCCCGTCGCTCCCTTGGACACTACCGTCCCCGACCTCGCCACGCTCCCGCTTATCGACGTCGACCTCTCCAAATTCGTGGTCGAACCCATCGTCCAACCCCCGCCGAGCAAGCGTACCAGAGTCGCTTCGACTTCGAAGGCCAAGGCGCCCGCGCCTAAGGACGACGACGACGAGCAGGACGCAGAGGGTGAGGAGGAGGAAGCGGAGCCAGCGCCCCCGAAGGAGCGCCTTCGCTCTTCGTGCGTCACCTTTTACTCTGCCTTAGAACGTACTAACTTCGTTTACTTTTCCTTAGAGCGGCCAAGGTGGCCAAGAAAGGCAAGGGCAAGGCCAAGAAGAACGTAAGTCAACTTTAGGTTGGCTTTCGTTCTTTCCTTGCTAACTTCTTTACAGACCATCCCCAACCCTAAGTTCGACCTCTTCCGCGACGACCCCCGCCTGTCCGACGATTCCGACGACGCCGCTGATGACCGCGCCAAGGAACGCAACGTCGACAACCTCCCGCCTGCAATGCCCTTCGTGCACGTCGCGCCCGAGGTCGGCGAGAAGATCAAACTCCCGCGCGTCAAGGACATCGACGTCGACGACCTCGCGTCGAAGGTCGCCAATGCTCTGAAAGTCCAGATCAAAGGCGCCAACAAGAATCAGACGCGTAAGTCCTCATTACTTAAGTTCCTACTGATTTTAACTTTTACTGTTCTTAGCCAAGACGCATCTCGCGGTCGACATCGGCGGCGCCAGCCCCTGGCTGTACCTCGTGAAGAAGAAAGACAACGTCAAGCAGCGGGTCTACCAGAACCGCTCCTTGACACAGTCTTCTTCGCGCGAGTCGTCCAGCCACGACTTCCAGTACCGCTTCGACGGCGTCCGCCTCATCAACGAGAAGCCGGTGACGGAGGTGAAACTCGAGGACGGCATCCTGGTACGTCTCCCTTAGAACCCCACTTTAACATTTTACTGACTTAAGACTTTAACCAGCCCTTAGAACCGTGCCTCCTCTGTGTCGCCCTTCGCGTCGACTGCGTCCACGTCGGCTACGGCGCTGACTGCGTCAACTGCACGCGCCTCCGCGCCCACTGCGACGACCGGCGCTCCATCTATGAGCGCATCGAGATTTTCCAGGAGCTCTCGGCTCAATACGAGATCGCTTCTGGCGGTACGTTCTTAAGTATTTTCTTTTCCACATTTACTAACTTCTACATTTCTTAGAAACGCAGCACCTCGTCGACGAGTACGGCGCCGCCTTCGAGTCCGCGCGCCTCGCGTCACTCGTCTACCACCGCGCCATCGCAGGCTTTGGGACGCGCCTCAAGAACCTTCGTGAGCATACCGCCCGTTGTGTCCGAGCCTTTGGAACCGACGGGTTTCTTTCTCGCTTCGACTCAGAGGACGGCAAGCCCAAGATCCTCGAGGCTCTGGACGAGCACCTCAAGAGGACCGCCGACGCCGGGAAGGTCGAGGAGGAGGTCGAGCAGGAGGAGGAGCAGGAGGAGGAGCAGGAGGAGGAGGAGGAGAACGGCGAGATGGACGTCGATGACGAGTCCCAGGTACGTCTCTACTCTCCTCGTCCTTTTTCCCGTCCTAACTTCTACCTTCCTTAGTCGGCCTCGACGGCCTAGGGGCCGGGCTTAGGATATCCTTCCTTTACAGACGACTTATGCGCGTAGCTTCACAGCTACCCATAAGTCGTCTTAACAGTACTTAGGATCTCCTTCGTCGTTCCTCGTCTTCGCGCTTGACTGGGTGGCCGCGCGGACTTTTTATATACTACTACTTACGCGAAGCCATGGACTTCAACAAATCACTACCGCTATCTCTCCTGTACTTATAGAACAACGCGAATAATTTCTTGGGTGTCATGAATTTGTGTGAACTTAAGTCTGCTTCTAGGAACTCTTAAGAACTTAGGATCTTTTTCAAGAACTCAAGTCCTTAAAGCCCCTTAATGTGACATGTTCTGTCTAAGCCCCAATCTTATCTCTGTTATCTAGAAGCCCTGATTGACAGTTGGTGGCTGTACATCGGCAAGTCAGGCGCATATCAGCATCTGATTACTAGTCCTCTTAGGGTCATAACCCCTAAGATCCTAGCGACCGTTTCCTCAAGTCTTTAAGACGAGGATTATGCGTCATATAATGCTACCCGGACTAGCTTCTAAGTACAACGGGCTCTAGGAGATTCAGATTACTGATCCCTTAGTCCGCCGTTCTTTGGCTTTACTGGACTTCAACTTACGATAATACGACTCTTGGCGTTCTTAGGGGCGAATACAATTTTTGTAACACTTTGACCCTATGAACTTCATAGTGCATATTTCTATACATTTTTGGCCCTGACCCTGGCCGGACTTGTTTCGATCATATCCGCACGGCTAGGTGTCTAAGAACCCAGGATATATAATATCTTGGAGACTTTAACTTGGATATTTCGATTTCTCGTACTTTGCCCAACCATGGCAAACCTTTCCCTCCTTATGTGGA
Source organism: Mycena belliarum (assembly GCA_029282135.1). NCBI lineage: Eukaryota > Fungi > Basidiomycota > Agaricomycetes > Agaricales > Mycenaceae > Mycena > Mycena belliarum. Next base: position 46,038 of record JARJCN010000157.1, read on the forward strand.
AGAACGACGTCTTGACTATGCTTTCAGAGCGCAAGGTACTTCCATTCGTTCTTAAGCTTTTTACCCCTTTTGACGGCCATTTCTAGCCTAAGGACGCTTGTTCCGAATGCAAAGCTCAACACTTCAAGTGTATTCCCGTCCGCTACGGTCTCTGCTGCAAGCAGTGCGGCTTTATCGGATACTCCAAGTGCACCTTTACCACCTACGACGCTTGGGAGGACTTTATTGCGGCGGAAGATCTTAAGATCAACGACCTTCATAGTGCGTCCTTTCCATCGTTCTTAGAGCTTTACTGACGATTTCTTAACCACCCAGAGGTTACACCCGACCACGCACTTCAGGCTCGCTTAGCCAACTGGCGCGCTATTTATCCGCACGTCCAAGGCGTTATGATCTCCGAAGCGGAGTCAGATATCCGCGACAACATCCAAGTCCTTAGCGAGTATCTTACTCGTATGGAACCTTCCGCCGTCCAGATCTTCTACAACATGCTCCGTACCGATATCGCATCGCTCGACATGCACATCGCGATCCAAAGCGTCATTTCCGTCAACGAGGATTTCGCCCGTCTTAAGACTTTCTCGCCCCAGGTCAAGGCTGCTCGAGAGATCCGAGAGTCCTCGTTCTTTAGAACGCTCCGCCCGCTCTTCCGCGGATTCGAGGCGGACCAAGGCCTCCCTTCGGGCATTGTCTTCGACAGCGGCGCTCCTGCCTCTAGTTCTAAAGGCGGAGTCCTCGCTTCTCCTATCGCTTTGGCCACCGACGCCGGCATGCTTACTCCTAGGCACCGCCTCGCTGACGACCCTTCGGCCGTTCGGGCTGGTTTCGAGGACCTTCATACTGGCTCTCGCTCCATTACTTGGTTCCGGGACGGTCAGCCTGTCTTAGCTAGCGACTCTAACCCTGTGGATTCCAAGGAGAACGATGTACCCGCTACTTCTACTTGATTACTTTACGGCACTAGTACCCCGTAGATACCCTGTACCTTGGCCTATCATCTGCCCTATACGATTTTTCATACGACTCCTTACTGCCTTAGGTTTTGAATATCTTAGACCAGGCTTTTCCGACTTTCGTTGATAGCCGCCCGTCAAAGACTCCAAACTCCTAAGATTCTCGATCAACTCCTATCGAGAGCACTTGGGATCCTTGGGTTTTGTGACTGAACGTCTCGTTCTTAGGACTCCTTCATATTTTGACCACTCCTGAGGCGGGTTCCTAGACTTAGGGTCGAGGACTTGAATATGAAAGCGCGATCTTCAGCTTTCAGGGCCTTAGATCGCTAAAATTTTCAACATTCGCATCACTCCTCCCCCATTCTTAAATACCAACTGCCCTCAGTTGCGTTCCGCAAGTCCCTGAGACAGTAATGTATAAAAGGACAGACCGTTTCCGGTTCTATGTCCCATACATCCCGCTCTTTTCACAATACCCGCTTTTATTCCCAATGCCGCCCGTTCCGCTTGGTCCTCAGCATCTTTCTGGAAAAGCTTTATTTCCTCTGCCGCCCGTCTGTCCGGATGGTATTCCCAACGCTATTTACGACAGCGCCGTGAAGGCATCGAAGACAACCCAGGCGACTAGCCATAGGAACCCAGAAGATCAATACGAGATGTTCGATGATACTGCTGATCGCATGGTGCGTTCTTAGTACTTCGCCGTTCTTAGACCAAATTCTAACGAAAATAACTTTTCTTAGATGATCTTGTGTAAAGGCCCGGGATCATGGACGCTCACCCACTACCATATCGGGTAGCACCTTCGCTTATACCATTATCTAATATCTGTCGTTCACATGATCTGTACTATATAGTTGTGCGGGATGTGGCTTGATGGGATCAACTGAAGCTTGACCCATTACTGCCGCATCCTTTTCTAATCCATTAGAACTTGGTTCGGTTTAGTCTTGGGCCTTGAGCTATAAGTTATCTCAAACCCCTTATACTTTTTTAAACCTTCATTGGCTTCCCTCGAGAAGTAACTCTAATCTCATTGGAACCACAACTATCATTCGTACACCCACGAACGACAAAAGACTATCCTCGACATGGCGACTCCTGTAGAACCGAGTAGCAAAGCCGACGATAGCGACAACTGGCGACCGGAGGCACCCCCGCACCGGCCTGCCCATGGATCGGCGACCAGCACGCCGTTCGTGTCCGCGCGGACCCAGAATCCCCTGGGATCTGCGGGAGCACGAACGCCCTCTCGCGCTGGCAGCACACCGACCCACGGCCCTTCGCATCTCCCAACCTCGGACAATGGAGCGGACCCCAACATGAGAGGGTCTTCTTTTAGGAGCCCATCTCAGGTCTCGTCTGGCTCCCCGGCCCCGGGCACCGCCTCCCCCAGCGCACCGACGGGGTTGACAGCTCGGGTGATCAACAACGGAGATGGAACGTACTACTTAATCCAGACCGAGACGGGAATGCGCATCGATGTTATAGATGATGAGAGCTTTATCCTCCCTGAAGACGGACCGGTGCACCGCGAATCCACTATGCCGTCTGACGATGGGCCATCCGAGGAGTCCGACCTCGTGGACTCTCGCGAATCTGAGACGGTTAGGTCCAACGCTGGAGTAGAGGCGCAAGTGTCCGCGCTACTATCAGAAATCGACCCCAACTTGCTGACCACGGCGCAAATGGCTACCCTGAACCAGCTACGTGGGTCATTAACCACCGGCCAGGACCGCCTATTCACCACCACGGCTATGGTATTGAGCCACCAACAAGACCACCAAAAAATGCACACTCAACTAGTTCAACTGCGAGACGATGTCGCACGCCAGCTCTCTGAGTTGCACGAGGAGTTCAGGGGCCGCAATGTGTTACTTAACAACTGCGTGAACGAAAATGTCAAAGTCCTGAGGGATCTAGGCGTATCCGAGGCTCTCCTGGGGCAAATTTTAGCATCAGCAGCCAAGGTTCGATCGAACCCACTAGAACGCCCCGAAATCCCCACCTTGGCCACTTCCGAAGTTCCCCCTGTTCCCCCTGAGATCACAGCGGGCGCCACTGCTGCGCTGGCCTTCCGGCGGGACACTGAGAGTCCTGAGGACTTCAGCAGACGCGCCGAAGCCTTGCTATCCCGGAGGGATAGGGTGGCTGCGGCATTCCCTGCCCCAGAAAGACCGATTCAGGCTGGTCCTGCAGACGCCCCGCGCGGACCGCTTCCCCAACCTGAGAATACGGGGGCTGTCCCACCTCCCGCTAATGACCGGTCAGGTCGCCCGGTGCATGACCCGGCGAGGCTCCCAACCGAACCGCGCGGGTTCATGGCTCATTTCGAGGACATAGGTAGCATATCGACGGCGCCTAGACGTGGCCGAATGGCCGCCAACAGCATACCCGCCAGGCACCTATACCCCGGAGGCAACAGCCTGAGCTACACAGGATACTTGACGGCAGGTAACGGGGACGACGGACAAGGAGACGTCTTTGAGAATTTTCGCGCAGAAACAGAGGATGAGATCACTCGCATTGTGGAGAAACAATTGGGAGAGGAACTAGATCTCCCCACGAGGATCCGACCGCCGCGACTTGATATGCCCACTAAGTTCACGGGCGTGGACGACCATACTGCGTTCATCCGCTGGTTGGAGAAGCTGGTGGCATGGATGCGTACCATGCTCTATGGCGGCCCCGAGGCCGACAGCTACCGGGTATCCATATTAAAGAACTTGCTGGATGGAGTCGCGTTAGAATGGTACATCGATTTTGTTGAGAATTATAAGGCCAACCCTTCGGATACCTTGGATTTCATTGGGGTCCTCTGTGCCCTCCACAGGCGGTTCATCACTACCGCCACTGCGCATCACGCCCTAAGGGACTTCGACCTCATTCGATTCAAAGTAGATGAGGGCCCCCTCAAGCTTATGGACGAACTGGAGACCTGCTCCCGACGCATGAGAGAGCCTATGCCCGAGGTGGTCATTAGGCAACGCTTCATGAAGCTAATCCCAGCCGACTTACACGATGATCTGAAGGCCATGAGAGGGATATCCACTTCGTACTCATCCATCGCTCAGATGCGCACTCACGCTAATCAGTTGTGGGACGCGCTGAAGACCTCCCGAGGTAGTGGTCGCGCCCGCACCACTGCGCCTATCACCAAACCCGAGACCACACCTAAGGCCTCTTCGTTCGCTAAACGGGGCCCCGTTCAAACACCGATAAAGGCACGGACTGGGCCCAGTAGCTTACCACATACCGCTCGAGCGCCCCCAACGAGCGCACCTCCTCCCAATCCGCACGCGAATAAAACGTGCTTCAAGTGCGGGGCCCTAGGGCATGTGGGCAGCGACCCCAAATGCCCCAAGTACACCGACCAACCGTCGTTCCGAGACCGACCCCGAGTAGGCGCCCAGCGAGTGCCTGACAGCTATGCGGCCGAAGACGAGGAACTTGCTCAAGAGCCAGACTACGCTCCTGTGCATGACGATTGGGGCGGGTCTCAGTACGAAGATGAGGAGATCGAAAATGAGCAGGGCCCCGCTGACCTCGCCGAACTGACCAACGAGGCAGAAGTTGAGGAAGCCCGGCTGGGGACCATCCGTTATCAGTACTATTCCATGAGAATTGTGGAAACGGACGAGCTTGATACCTCTACCGCAGCAGTGATCCAACTACTGGATGAGCTCCCATTCCCGCTGAGGCCGCGAGGAGGCTTCGGGACGTCCGCCGAAGGCGACCTCCTGCAATTGAATTTGCACCGTCAACAGCGCGGACTACCCGACTTCACGCGGCGCGAGCGTACTCAGATCCTGCGGAACTTGCATCATGCCCACCGATACGACGATGAGCCGGCTACCGATTTCCAGCGGTTAGCCCAGGAATTCGAGGCGGGGCAAGGTCATGGCCCAAGATCTCGCGCAGCCGCGGACGAATGGGACGCCCTCCTGCGCCTGAACAACGCTGAGCACCTGTGGAGCCTGAGTCAGAGAGTATTGGAGGTCGATCTAAATCCGATACTCACCCAATCTACCCGCGAACTATTCTCAGCCTCATCCGTGGAACTACAGGATCATATGGACCAGTGTACAGCCAGACTGGTCGAATTTCGAGCTGTGTACAGTGAGATCCTCAGCGTCAATCGTCAGTCTCGACAGGCCACCGATGAGTTACGGAGGCAGCTTAACTTACCCCGTCCCTCTCATAGCCGGGCGTGGAGGACGCTCGACTTGGCCCGTATCCAGCTTGAGGATGTAACGCACAGCTCCGCGCGTGTGCTCAGGGTAGTGAGTAACCGACTAGAGGCTGGCCATGAATTCATGATACGTCTGCGCTACGAGTGCAGTACACGACCTGCCCTCCGACTACAACTCGAGGGACCCGTGGAGATGCCTCCCCCAGATGATAGGGAGGTAATAGTGGCATCATTGTCGGACGACGAATCCCTAGCAGATGAGGACTCACCAATAGCGTCGGCGGAGGGTTCCCAAAATGACGAGGACAGCCCGGGGCCTACACCGCCACCCAGCTACCCGGGCTCCCCTACGTCATCTCGCCCCCGATCCCCGCCACTTGATCACACTGGAACAGAAACGGTTGAGGACCACGCTACGCCCGAGGAGCATTCATCCGAGGATGAGCTGTGGGCGTCCCAGCCTGAACTCAGCGAGGAACTGATGTTCCTCCCAGGCGACCTCGCCAGTGAACCTGTATCCCTACGCGCCGCTCGTGTAGAGCATGACGACGACGTTTCGCAGTCACCATTCGGACCCGAAGCATTTGCGCAGGGCCCAGCCGAGGGTACGTTGGACGATTTCGAGCGGCGCTTGGCGGCTGAATTAGAAACCCGCGAGACCCGCGATACTCACAGTGCTGGGGCATTTCAATTCCAGCCCGAATCGCCCCATGACCCGGAGGACGAGGACTTATTGCGCTGGAGCCAGCGCGTGGCCCAGGACGCCCAAGCCATCGAGAACTGGGACACCACCCCTGGGATCTTGGAATACCCAGGAAATCCTGACGATCCCGTAGATGAGCGAAGGTTGTGGATATACGGACACAACTTCAACTTTGGGACACGCGTCATCCCCCACGAGGAAGCGGACATGTCTCGGGTACTAGCCATGGACGCGGCCCGAGATGCGGCACGTGAAGCGTCTCGAACGCAGGCTGTCGCTAACGCACCTACTACGGAATCGATTCCGGCGGACCCTCACCCCGACGACCCGTGCATCCTGCGCTCATTGGTGACTCTTGCAGATTCCCCTCAGGAACTCTACCTCACTCTCGTGGACCATCGGGGCACAATGTATGTGAGAGCGCAACCTCTAGTGGACTATCAATACCCTGACGAGGACTTTCAACGCGCACATGAACGAGTTCTATACCGCGCCATAGCCGACCGGGCAGGAGAACTTCAAGCCGTTATAATGTTGGACGAGCCCATCGCTACGTGGGCGGAGCCTCATCAGCCTTTGCGCCGTAGCCCTCCATCCTCGGACGGGTCTATTTACCTATCCCCTTCACCTTCTGAAGGAGTGGTAGAGGGACTACTGCAGGAGACGCACGATGAGTCGGACAATGACGAGTCGTCGCAGAGGCCGCCATTGCAGACGATGGCGCAGCGCGTGGAGCTCCTATCCAACGTCAACCGCCGAGAGATCTACGAGACCGCCCAGCCGTCCCGCATGAGGAAGGATATCGCCTGCCTTTCGGCCCAACTCGAAATAGGAGGAACTCTGGCCTACATGCTGTTCGACTCGGGCAGCAACATCGATTCCATCACACCTGAATTCGCTAAGGCCATCCAATGCAAGCCAATAAAACTGAGCGAACAGGTCACGCTACAGTTAGGATGCGTAGGCAGCCGTTCCAAGATCAGCTTTGGCGCACGACCCCCCGTCAATTTCGGGGGTATACGAGGCCACGTCTACTTTGATCAAGCGAATCTTGACCGATACGATGGGATAATCGGCACTCCCTTCATGAACAAGCACGGAATTATACTGGATTTCGGCAATCGCGAGATCCGCTGATAAGCCGCTAGAAAAACCAGCTATGAAACACGCACTTTTTGCGATTTACAGCGCGCATCTAAGAACCAGCACATCTCCGTGTGGCTGGTTAATCAGGATTATTATCCACCAAACCAGGAGGCTTAGAACATCCACTCTGCGAAGTAAGGTTGAAGCCCCAGACCTACGAACCTTAGAACCCACAAAGTTTTATCGTGCTTAGCTGGAATACGCGACGCGCCGGGGTCACGTGACATGTCATTAGACCAGCGGAGATGTCCGAAGGAGATTAGGATTGTTCGTCTAAGATTATCGGAATCTTAGGGGTACATCCCGTAGAAACCTATAGTATGTGGTACCGTTGGAAAGCTACGGCCCAGCGCTACCTAAGTAACGAAGAGAGAACGTAAAGGGAGGAGACCAGGGCTAAGAAATGCACCACACAACTCGTTCAACAGGAGTTGTCCTATACCGATCGAGGGGTTAGAAACCTAGGAACCGTAACAACCCCAACTCTCAAGACAGACACCTAGGGGGCGCGGCCCACCAATCACATAAACCGCGCAGCATATCCGACGACTATTTAATAAGCAATGTATACCAAAGTAGTCGATCATCGTTTGTAATTGTAAATACCTGTAGTATAAAAGACCAGAGGAGCAGAGAGGACGGCACTGAATCGGACCCCAGTTCGTGTACGAGGCAACTACCATTGTCCCTCATCACAGCTAGGATTTGGTTGAGGGCTTTACTCTGGAATTCCGCTGTCTTGCGATAGTGTCCCGAATTAAAGTTTCTTTTGATAAATCGTCCGTTCTTAAGATCGTCGAGCTCCGTGCTAAACCGTATCCGTCTCCGTTGAATCCGCTCCGTAACTCCGAAGTACTCCGTGTCCGTTGAACTGGGAATTTTGAGATCCGAAGTCATTCCGAAGACCGTTTATCCGCTCCGATAAAGAGAATCAGGCAGAAGCCTTTAAAACCTTGCCGGCCTTAAAAACCGTACCTTGCATATAGCTGCGAAGCTTAAAATCTAAAGTCCCACAAGACTCATACTCCTAAGAATCTTGACTCTGTCAAATTCTACGGACGAGACTATACCATAACCAACTTGGAAGTTCCTCTCTTACGAGACCTTTCTTGTGCAGAAACCTTAAATCTTGACTTGGAGCTCCTTAGACCTACACTTGTGTCTAATAAGACCCGATCTCGTCAGATAAACTTTGGTGCAGTAAAGAGGTGTTTAGTGGATTAAGTCCAGGTTTCCGGGGGTTGTGCTAGAGTGCATCTGTTTAGTCAGAGGACGATAGTGCGATAACTTGGTTGGTTGGGTTTAGTTTGTTTTTCATTTGCACGCTTAGTTTCTGAGCAACCGTTTCATCTGGAGCCCACCGCGAGGGGGTTTCGAGAAGAGATTTTCAATCTCTGCATAAAGAAATTATCTTTGAGATATTTCGAGTCATCCGTGGCTTAGTTTTCGAACGAGAAGTCAAGAAGGAATCTTGAGTCCTAAAAACTCTGAAACCTTAGACAACTGTTTTAGAGCGCACATTTGGCAATCCAGGCAAATCTGTCCATAAACAGATAAAACCACGTCTTCGCAAGACTCAGACCGCGAGTCAAACGAGGAAGAATCCGTAGAGTTCGAAGGTTCTGGGAATTTACCAAGTACATATTGGGATATTCCTGGAAGTAGAACTTCTGCCCGCTCCGCTGCAGCCAGAATTGTTGCACCCCTAGAAACCGCCTCTAGAAGACGAGTTTCAATTCCCGAGAAAGCTAGAGCCGAAGCATCTGCTAAGACTCAAAGCCGTATAGACGCGAACTTAGGACGAAGGTCTAAGAACGTGAACCCTATTGCCGCTACTGCGAGCACTAGTCGAAACCAAGGAGCAGCCATAGCTTCTACCAGTCAAAACCCCTCCGTTTCGAGACCGGCTTCGCCAGTTTCAAACACTTCGTTCCAAACGAATATACCTAGAACTCCAGTAGTTCAAATAAATCAACCAGTACCGAGTGCCGTCCCAGTTGTTAAAACCAGGATGTCAGGAGTTGCTAGTTTCCGTGTACCGGTCCCTTGGGACAGGAACGCACCAAGTTTCGATGGAGAAACCGCTGGGAGTCTTAAGCTTTATATTCGCTACTGTCACAGTATTGTGGATCAGGCGAATATAACAGACTTAGAAGGACAGAAGAAAGTATTCCTGAATTACTTGAACGATGATGACATTCGAGAGCAGTTGGAGAATATTGCGTCGTATAAGACTGGGACCTTAGATCAATGGATTAAAGATGTGGAAGCACTTTATCCAGAGATTGAGGACTTTAGTGTTGGATCCCTAGAGAAGTTGCGAAAGATCTGCAGACACTTCAAACCCTTAGACCGCTCCGAACAAGGGCGTGTTAAAAGATATGGAGCTGCGTTCTTAAATGAAGCAAATAAACTACTCAAGGCTCCAGCCTTAGTCTCCAACAAGGAACTAGTGACGTATTATCTCGTAGCCTTTGATTCCGACTTTAAGAAGGAGATCAGAGGGATGATAAATTTCTCTGTGTTGTTTAAGGATTCTGGAATATTTCCAGCAGGATCCGTTGTACCAGCCGTTGCATCAGCGGTTCCGCCTGTAGTTGCCGCGCCGTTGGGCCCAGTCCCGGCAGGAGCGCCTATAGTACCAAAGATCGCCGCTGCAGAGGCTATAGTACGAAGAGAAGACTCGGTCTCCATCGAGAAAGTTATAGAACTGGCAGAAGCAATTTCTAAGGCTTGGGTTAGTAATGAAGTTGAAATAGACTTCGTTTCTACCAGGGCTGTGGGAAG